>CAUYRT010051327.1:0-58790 GCA_963574885.1 Lepilemur ruficaudatus
TTTTTGGTTACAGTATTTTTTACATAGTATAATTTTTTTTTAATTTTAAGGGATATTGATTTACAATGTAGCTTTTAAAATTTATGCTTTTCTCAAAAAGAACAAACTGGGAGGCATGAGTCTTCCAGACTTCAAGTTGTATTACAAAGCAATAATAATCAAATCAGCTTTTTATTGGCACAAGAACAAAACCATTGATCTTTGGAACAGGACTGAGAATCCAGAGATGAAACCATCTGCATATGGTAACCTAATCTTTGATAAATCTTTGTATATTTGACAAAAATATATATTGGGGAAAAGAATCTCTTTTCAATAAATGGTGCTGGGAAAACTGGATAGCTACATGCAGAAAAATGCATGCAGAAAAATGAAACTGGATCCCTACCTCTCACCTCTCACAAAAATACACTCAAGATGGTTAACAGACCTAAACTTAAGGCTTAAGAATCCTAAGGATTCTTAAGGTTTCCTAGAAGAGGATGTTGGGAAGACCCTGTCAGACATCGGTCTAGGGAAAGAACTCTTGAAGAAGACCCCCAAAGCAACCAGTGCAGCAACAAAAATAAACAAATGGGATCTGATCAAATTAAAAAGCTTCTGCACAGCCAAAGAAACTATTACTAGAGCAAATAGACAACCTACAGAATGGGAGAAAATATTTGCTCTCTACACCTCTGACAAAGGTCTGATAACAAGAATCTACCTAGAACTCAAAGAATTAACAAGAAAAAAATCAAACAACCCCATTTATAAATGGGCAAAGGAGATGAACAGAAACTTTTCCAAAGAAGACAAAATAATGGCCAGCAAACACATAAAAAAAAGTTCATCATCTCTAATCATTAGAGAAATGCAAATCAAAACCACAATGAGATACCACCTAACCCCAGTGAGATTGGCCTGTATCAAAAAATCCCAAAACAACAAATGCTGGCAAGGATGTGGAGAGACAGGAACACTCTTACACTGCTGGTGGGACTGCAAATTGGTGCTACCTCTGTGGAAAAGAGTCTGGAGAGTCCTCAAAGAGCTAAAAATAGAATTACCATTGATCCAGCAATAGCATTATTAGGCATCTACCCAGAAGAGCACAAGACATTCTATTATAAAGACATCTGCACCCGAATGTTTATAGCAGCACAATTCACCATTGCTAGGTCGTGGAAACAACCCAAGTGCCCGTCAATTCATAAGTGGATTATTAAAATTTGGTATATGTTTACAATGGAATATTACTCAATTTTAAGAAATGACAGTGAGCTAGCACTGCTTATATTATCCTGATTAAGCTTAAGCCCATTATTCAAAGTGAGGTGACACAAGACGTGAAGAATGGGCCCCACTTGTACTCGCCATCAAATTGGTATTGACTGGTTGACACTATGGTGCTCAAATGGTAACAGTGTTCACTAGGGATTTGTGGGGCGGGGGGTAGACCCACATCCGAGAGATGTGGTGAGCACTATGAAGGGGAGGGGAGTGCTTGAAATGTATTTGGGGATGGGTCTTAGGGGTCTCAATGGGGGGTAGGAAATCCTCTAAAACTGATTTATGTGAATAGCTCTATAACTTGGTGAATTTACTAATAATCATTTAATTGTACACTTAAAATGGAGTAAAGAGATATGTAAATTACACTTCAATAAAGAAAAAAATTATGCTTTCTAATATATTTATAATAATTTTTTGTTGAAATTCATATAGCATAAAAAGAGCCATATTAAAGTGTATAATTTAGTGCCATTCAGCATATTCACAGTGTTGTGCTACCATCACCTTTGTCTAGTTTCAATACATTTTCATCATCTCAAAGGTAAACCCCAAACCCATTAATCAGTTACTTCCGTTTTAAAAGATTAAAAGATTCTTTCAGTGACAGTACACAACACAGTGATATTGGGATAGATGAAACGCAGAACTCTTTGTTACTTACAGCTCCAAAGGAGAGATGGCTGCCAGACAAGGTCAGGTAGGGGGTTTCACCTGGGGACAGGTTAACAGCAAGCTGGAGCCATAGGGAACAGCTTACAGGTGGTAAGCAGGGGGTAGTTAGCTAAATTTCAGGGTCATAATTTTAGCAGGTTCTGGGATACAGGAGCTGTCTCTACTTAGACTGTCTTTGAGGAAAATATTAATAGTAAGTTTTGAAACTGGAAATTGTGAGTTATCCAGTGTAGTCTTCTTTTTCAAGATTGTTTTAAGGATTTGGTGTCCCTTGCAACTCGTATACCTATTAAGATAGGCTTTTCCATTTCTGCAAAAAGACTATTGAGATTTTGTCAGAGATGCATAGATAGTTTTGGGTATCATTGACATTATTTTTAAGTGTACAATTAAATGATTTTTAGTGAATTTACCAAGATGTACAGTTAATCACATAGATCAGTTTTAGAGGAATTCCTTCCCCCTATTAAGACCCCTAATTCCGCTCCCAACTACTTACTGTTCAAGCATGTCCCATCCCTCCACAGTGCCCACCATGTCGCTCAGACATGGGTTTACCCCCAACCCCCAAATCCCTAGTGAACACTCCCACCATTTGAGCACTATAGTGTTAATCAGTCAATACCAATTTGATGGCGAGTACAAGTGGGGCCCATTCTTCAGGTCTTGTGTCACCTCACTTTGAATAATGGACTTAAGCTTAATCCAGGATAATATAAGCGGTGTCCATTTATTTGGGTTTATTTCATTTATTATAGCACAATATTATAGTTTTTATTGTACAAGTCTTACAACTTCTTGATTAAAATTGCTAGTAAATATTATTCATTTTGATGCTTTATAAATGGAATTGTTTTATTTTATTTTTGGATTGCTTAATGTATAAAAATACAACTGTGTTGTGTGTGTTGAGCTTATATCCTGCAAATTTTGCTGAATTTGTTATTAGTGCTAATAGTTTGTTTTGTAAATTCTTTAGGATTTTCTATGTATTAGATCATGTCCTCTGCAAATAGAGAAAATTTAACTTTTTCCTTTCCAATTTGGATGCCTTTTATAACTCTTACTTACTTAATTGCTCTGGCTAAAACTTACTGTACAATGTTAAATTGAAATGATGAAAATGGTCATCCTTCTCTTGTTCATGAACTTGAGGGGAAAGTTAGAAATCTTTCACCATTTTGTTTAGTATTAGCTGTGGGTTTTACATAAATTCTCTTTATCATAGTGAGCAAGTTTCCTTCTTTTTCTAATTTTTTGAGAGTTTTTATCATGAAAGAGGGTTGGAGTTTGTCCAATATGTTTTCTTCATCAATTGAGATGATTGCGTTTATGTCTTGGAGCAGGGGGTGTTTCCTTTATTCTGTTAATGTGGTATATTAAACTGATTTATTTTCATATGTTGAACTATCCTTGCATTACTGAGATAAATCTTACTTGGTTATAATATATAATCTTAATGTGGATTTGGGTTGTTAGTATTTTGTTGACGATTTTTGCACCTATATTTATAAGGCATATTAGTCTATGGTTTTATTTTCTTGTGATTCTTTATCTGGTTTTAGTAACTGGATAATGTTGGCCTCATAGATGAGTTATGAAGTGTTCCCCCATCCTATTCCTCCTTCTTCTCCTTATCCTCTTTCTCTTCTTCGTCTTGGAAGAGCTTGAAAATAATCGGTGTTCATTTTTCTTTTTGTGTTTGGTAGAATTCACCAAACGCCATCTGGTCCTGAGCTTTCCTTTGTTTGGAAGGCAGTAGTTAATTATTGATTCAATCCCTTTGCTTGTTACACACCTGCTCAGATTTTCTATTTCTTCTTCACTCAATTTTGGTGGTTTGTGTTTCTAAGAATTTTCCCGTTTCATCTAGGTTATCTAATTGTTGGCAAAGAATTTTTCATAGTATTCTGTAATCTTTTTTATTTCTGTAAGACCTGTAATAATGTCCTTAGTTTCATTTCTACTTTTAGTAATTTGAGTTTTCTCATTTTTATGATCAGTCTTGCTGAAAGTGTATCAATTTTATCTTTTTAAAAACCAACTTTTGATATCGTTTGTTGTCTCTACTCCTTTTCTATTCTCAATTTTATCTTCACTCTGATCTTTGTCATTATCTTTCTTCTGCTTCTGGTTTTAGATTCCTTCTCTTTTTCTAGTTTCATATGGCATGAAGTTAGGTTATTGATGCAAGATCTTTCTTTTTAAATGTGTCTACAGCTATAAATTTCCCTGTGAACACTGCTTTCACAACATCCCATAAGTTTTGGTATGCTTGTTTTCATGTCCATTTAATTTCATTCATGATGATGCAGGCACTATTATTATCAGATTCATTTCATAAATTAAGAAACTAAGGCACAAAGGTTAAAAAATGCCTAAAATCTAAATACTATAGCAGGATTCAAATATATGGATTAATAATGCTTCAGAACTTGTGCTCTGAAACACTATTCTACTTTCCTACAGTCTCTATGCATGTAATTTCTATTTCTCTCTGAGGAAATATTTGGTTCTCTCAGTGCTCATAATTCTGCTTTTTATTTTTGAGTTTTGTCAGTTATGCTCATTTTATCAAAGAAAAATATAGTTTCTTTTATTAAGATATCACTCTTCTTCTACCTTCTAGCAGAGCATTTTCATATTTTGGCTGCATGACATCAATAATCTTTCTAAATAGCACCTCAATTTCATTATGGAAAATTACTTTCCTTTGTGTTGTTTGCCCACAGTGGATTGTTTCATCACAGTTACTGGCTTCCAAGACAAAAGAGAAAAAGGCTAGATTCTCGCTCATGTTGACCCCTGGAATAGCTAGAAGGTGGCCTGCTGACTTTACGGCAAGTAAGCAGAAGCTCTGATCTAGAAATTTAAGATACAATGAGCAGCAAAATAATGAGGAAATGGTAGAAGGGTGGCCATTGTATTAATGGTGGCTGTAGCAGGCAGGGTTCTCTGGAGAAATGGAACCAACAGAAGAGAGAAAGAGAGAAATAGAAAGAGGGATTGATTAATTTTAAGGAAATGGCTCACACAATTGTGGAGGTACAAGTCCACAATCTGCAGGGTAGGCTGTCAGGCTGAAGACCCAGGGAAAAGCTGCAATCTGAGTCCAGAAGTAGTGTGCTGACAAAATTTCTTCTTACTCAAAGGAGGTCAGTCTTTTTTTTGTTAAGGTCTTCCACTGACTGCACGTGGCACACCCACATTACGGAGGGTATCTGCTTCACTCTAAATCTACAGCTTTAAATGTTAATCTCATCCAATAACACCTTCTTTGAAACATCAAGAATAATGTTTGGTTTGGCTAAACACCTGGGCAACATGGCCCCACCAAGCTGACACATAAAATTAACCATCACTGTGGTCCTAATAAGCTCTACACAAACCATGCTTGCTAATTTATTTATTTATTTATTTATTTGGTTTGCTAGAATGATTTCTCTTGCTTTCCTCCCATTTACAAGAAGTTTGGTCTTCAAGCTGCCCCAAAACTCTGTTTCTCCTGCCAACAACATGCCTAAGTCTATTATCAGGGGAAAACACTAGAACAATAAAGGAAAAACAATTTAAACACATATGTACACATTTTTAATGAATGACTATAAAAATGTTGACAAAATTGTGAGTCATGTCAGTTAGAACTGAGTTTCGCTGTAACAGAAATAAGCCAAATAAGTTGCTTAAAGAAGATTGCTTTTCTCTGACAGAAATGGATCCGACTCTCCTTTGCCTTTCTATTCAGCCATCTTGAATACAATTAATAGCTTCCATTCTCAAGGTTGCTTCATGCTATAAAATAGAAGTGAGAGCTGCAGCTATAACATCCAGTTTGCTGTAAAATTAGAAAATGGCTAATTGCAAAAGGGTGCTACTTCTGGGCGAGTCAGTCCATTTCAATGAACTTTTCCAGAAGTCCTAGCCAAGAACTCTACCAACATCTCATTAGAAATATCATGAGAAAAGAGAAATTGGGAAATAGGTTAAACTATATAGGTTAAAAGGATAATACTAGCATTATTGTTCAGATTGGAGAAATGAGATTTCTTCAGCACTGCTATTACTCCAGTAATATAAATTGTTAGAGGCACTCTGGAGAGTAACTTAGTATTATCTAATAAAATTAAAAATGCATATAAACCATGATCAGTAAATACTCCACTAGGTATATATCCACAAAACATTCACATGCACATAGACAGGAATGTGTTCATAGGTGATTGTTATTTATAGTCAAATCAGCAGTTTTGCTGCCAAATATTGAAAACGATTGTGATGACCAAGAGAAGAAAAAATGGTAAATAATAAAATTGTGAGATATCTATTTGATGGAACATAGCAAGTAAAATGAATGAATTAGATTTACAGGTATCAATAGGAGCTTGATTAAACTAAAACAATGTCAGATTAAAAAAACAGTTGCAGAAAATTACATAATGTATACCGTTTGTGTCATTAAAATATAATTAATTATTTATAAACACATACATATATATATTTATATAAATTTTGCTTAGAAACAGATGAAATTCATGATAAAGATCATCTTTGGTGGAGGAGGGAGGAAAACGGAAACATTTAACAACTTGTTTTATTCACTTTAAAATGTCCCAAAGCAACTATGATGCAATTTTCATTTTGTGACAGGTATATATAATTTTTTAATATAATATGATCCCACAATAGAAGAGCTAAATGTTTAGTCATTAAAATAACTTTACTTTATTTACATATTTTCATCAACAATAAAATTTACTGATATATTCTACTTGCATTTGCCCTCAGTTCAATGACAGCTTTAAAAACTACCAAGCTGTTTTAAACCTCAAAAATTTTATTAGTAGGTATATTAAATATTATTAGTACTTCTGAGTATCTCCATATTGCCTTCCACAGAGGTTTTACTAGTTTGCAGTCCCACCAGCAGTGTATCAGTGTTCCTATCTCTCCACAACCATGCCAATATTTATTGTTTTGGGACTTTTTGATACAGGCCATTCTCACTGGAGATAAGTGATATCTCATTGTGATTTTGATTTGTATTTCCCTGATGATTAGGGATGTTGAGCATTTTTTCCATATGTTTGTTAGCCATTAGTCTATCTTCTTTTGAAAAGTTTCTGTTCATGTCCTTTGTCCACTTTTTGATAGGGTTGTTTGATTTTTTCTTGCTAATTTTCCTGAGGTCTATATAGATTCTAGTTATTAGCCCTTTATCAGATGTGTAACATGTGAATATTTTCTCCCATTCTGTAGGATGTCTGTTTGCTCTCCTGACAGTTTCCTTGGCTGTGCAGAAGCTTTTTAAGTTGATCAGGTCCCATTTATTTATTTTTGTTGTTGCTGTGATTCCCTTTGAGGGGATGGACATGCTTGAAGCTCTGACTCGGGTGGGATAAGGTCAATATACATAACCCAAACATTTGTAGCCCCATAATATGCTTAAGTATAAAAGAAAAAAAAAATACTTCTAAGTATAAAGATAAGGGAAGAAGACATAGTTAACTTGAATACCAATAGATGGTAGTGTGTGTAGATAAATAGCAGGTCAATTTTCACTGAAAATGAAATCTTTACAATAATATTAACTTCTAATGGTCGAACCATTTTTGCACAACTAACAGTTTGTGAAATGCATATCCATTCATTTATTCATTTACCTCTATTTTCTTTGCGGAAATTTCCTTCAGGGCTTCAAGTTCTTGCTCCTCCTTTGACTTCAGCAGAGGGCCTCGTTCAGACATGAAGTCTATGTCTGCTTGAATCTTTGCATTTGCTTCTTCTAACTGTGTCTTTTCTTTCTCAAAATGTTTTAGTTGATTAACTTTATCTTCAAGATGCCATCGTAATTCTATAAAATCACTTAAATGAGACTCGTGTTCTAGATGTAGAATAAGAAGCAAAAAATCTGATTTTAAAACAAAAGGTCCAGCGGTCAGAAGGAAATAATAAATAAATATTGTTTCAGTACAAATCCTGTTTATTAGGATCAATGTATGTATTGAGCATTATATAAAGGCACTCTCCATGTAATTGCTTCGAAGTGAGAAGAACTGCAAGGATAGAGGCCTTTCAATACCAACTAGAAGGAAAATGATGAAATAGGAGTCTTAAATATCAGAATGAAAAAGACAAAAATGATCATTTCTGATTATACAATTATATAACAAAATCCACAAAACAATCAACTGAAAATTATTAAAATGATAAGATAGTTCATGTAAAATTAATATACAAAAAATGTTTATGCAAAAAATATACTGAAAACAGAATAATCTCCATACAGCAAAACTAAAACATAAAATAAACAACGTAAATCCAGTAATAAACCTAACATGAACTGGGCAAAGTCTGTAGGAAGAAAATGACAGAATGTTATCAAACAACATAAAAGCAAATTTAAATAAATGCATAAAAAGTTGTCTTTATAAAAATGTTTGAAATTTTAACCATAAAAATTTAAATCAATTAATTTATAAATTTAAAATTTAATTAAATCACAATCAACAGACCAGGATAATTTTTAGAGAAGTTAGACAAAAATATTTCCTCATCATATTACATTTCTAAAATTAAATTAATCTTGCATTCTAGGAATAAAAGTAGGTCTGGTTTGGGTTTTTTTCACATTCATTATAAATTTCTTTATGGGATTTGTTGATGTCTTCACTTAGGATATTTTGCATTTATATTTATGATTTAGGATTGTAATTTTTCATATTTGTACTTTCCTCATCTAATTATGGTTTACAATGATTGCTACCTTCTTATATTAGCGTAGTTTCTTTTTATTTTTTTCCTCTAGGATTTTGTGAAAGTTTAAAATTGCATATTAAGCTCTACGGTCCTTGAATGTACGTATTTATTTTGTGGAGAACAATTATTAGTCATTAAGTCAAAATCTTTCCTTTAATGGCTATGTGAATATTTTGGTTATCTATTCATCAAGCCATTTTTCTCTACAAATTTATTCAGTTTATCAAAGTTTCAATAACATTCTTAAAAATTTGTTCTTAATATCTTTATTAATACTAATCACTGCTACATCTGTATATATTTTCATTCCTAATCTGATTCATTTATACGTTCTGTGTTTTTGATTTATCTTGCTATTGGTTTTCTATTATTCTCTCTTTTCTTTATTTTTTTTAATAAGCCGACATTTAGTTTTGTATATCTTGTGAATTATATATTTTTCATTATTTGACCATTTTGTTACTACATTTATTCTTTGTATTTAATTATATTTTTCTAAATTCTAAAGTCATATGTTGATAAATAATTGAATCCATCTTCTTTTTTAATAAAACAAAAACTATTGATTTTTCTTTAATAACTTGGCTTTTTCTTACACATTTGAAGATAATTTTAATGATAAGTTTTTAATGATACATTTGTACAGATTTTCTAATTTCTTGGATATGTGCAGTGTTTTACACCATCACTTTCCTGTTTTGTTTACCCTCACTAACTAGACAGTAAGACTTTTGTTTTAAAGAGTCAAACATCATCTTGTAAAGTATCACCATTGTTATTGCCATGATAATCTGCTATTAAATATTTATTATACACTCCCATTTTGTATTCCATGCTTTTAAATATTTTATTTATATTTTCCTTCTCCTTGTGTCGCTGTGATGTGTTCCATGCAATTTCTTTAAATTTAACAGTTAGCTATTACTTTTCTCTTCTGAGTTTAACAAACAATTGAACCAATTATTGAATTGTTAAGTTTAAGTAACGTATTTTTAATTTCTAGTAACATTTTTCATTTCTGTTTTTTGCTCTTTAAAACATAACTTCTTGTCCTTGCTTTTATTTTAAACCTCTCTTTTTATGTCTTGAAACCTATTAGTAATTATTTTATAATCTCATGTATAATCTAATATCTGACAAATTTTGAGTAAAATTCTGTGGTCTGTTTCTACTGATTCTTACTCATTGGACCTGAATCTTCCTGTGTTTTATAATATTTGATATCGAGTTCTGAGTTCTTTTCTCAGAACTTTATCTAAAGTAATTTGTGACTAGGTTGAAGTTTTAGTCTTTGGGGGAATATTTGTCTTTGTTTCTCCCAGATGCCTGACGTTACTACCTATCCATAGAGCACTTAAGTGACATTCTCCACTTAACAACTTTTAGACACACAGAAAGCAGGAATTTGAGTCACAAATCCAGTTGAGATTAGTACATTAGGAATGCTCAGGGAACACCTGTTTCCTCCACTGACTAAGAGAAACAAGCAAGGTTCTTTGCTCTTCACTCAATTTGAGCAACAAGTTTATTCATGATTCACTCTCATGCTGAAGATAGACCTTTGGATCCTCAGTTTCATATCATGATCTCTAATTAGACTTAACACTTTGGGTAAACCTTAGGCTTTATTTCCAGTCCCCTGTACCCTACAGATATATCAAAATGGGCACCCAAGGGCATCAGGGTTTTGAAGACTTTTTCTCAGGGATAAATCTGACACTGATGCCTACTTATTTCCAGCAAGTCCCATTTCAAACTTAAATGTTGGTCTTGTTGCATTTCTTACTTTCTTGGCAACTTGTCAGGACATTTTAAATGATTTCTAAAAGTCAAAATATATGAACAAATCTGACAATTGAAAAAACAATGTTGATATCATTGGTTTTTGATTTCATAGTTGAAATCATAGTAGGAAATTGCAATATACTATTCTCAACAACTCAATGAACAACTAGACAGAAAATCATTAAGGAGATAGAAGATTTGAACAGCACTATGAACCAAAGAGACCCAATTGATATTTACAGAGATACTCTACCCAATACCAGCAGAATATAAGAGGGTTTGTGTCTGGAAAGTATCCAACCATTGTTAATATAATGAGAATAGTTACATGGTTGGACATTTTCTGGACAGCCCTTGTATATTAATTTCAACCACACAGAACATTCTCCAGGACAGATAAAATTCTCGGCAATTTACAAACTGCAAGTAATTTTAACATGATTGAAACAACTCAAAAACATTTCTTAGCACAATAAAATTAAATGAGACATAGCAGAAAGACATTTGTGAGAATTTAATGAAAATCCCCAAATACCTGCAAATTAAACAGCAAATTTTAAATAAATACTAGACCCCAAAACAAATCACAAAGAAACTTAGAACATATTTTGAACTATATAATAATGAACTCACAGCATATGAACATTTATAAAATGCAACTAACAAAGTTCTTAGAAGAAAATTCACAGCTTTTAATTGACAATTTTAGAAAAGAAAAAAGGTGTCGAGTAAGTAATCAAAGCTTAAAAGCTTTATAATGAAAGAAGTATAGTAGGCCAAATTATTCCCAAAGCAAGCAAAATATAGGAAATCAGAGAAGACGGCAATGATACCAAAGCTGAAGAACAGTAGAAAAATCAATAAAGCAAAAAGTGATATTTGAAAAAGATTGACAAAATTTAAAAACCTATTGCTGGACGGATCAAGAACAAAAAGAGACAAGGCACAACTTACCAAAACTTGGAATGAAAGAACTGCCATCATTACTGTTATTACAGAAATTAATAATTATAAGGGGATATCATAAACAAATTTATGCCAGAAATTTAAACAACTAAAATAAAATGGACAAATTCATCAGAAGACATATATTATCAAAACTGACTCAGGAAGAAATAGAAAACAAAAGGGACTTAAAACCAAAAAAGAAATTGAATTAGCTATTAAAAATACGCTAACAACTCTGGGCTTAAACATCTTGGCCATGGATAGAAAACTCAATAAATGGACCCTGAGCAGAAAAAGAATGGCTTCTGGGAAATAAAAAAACCCTCCAACTTGAAACTCATAAAGTTTAGAGGTGGACGCCTTTTTTGGCCTCCACCCATCTGCACCCAGATGCTCAAAATAAACAGCATTTTGCTACACATGAGGCTTCGTGTGTCTCCCTCTTGGCTCTGGACCTAACATTTGGTGCCGACGTCCGGGAGGGCATGCCAGGTTGATGAGACCTCCAGGACTCTAGCAGGCAAGGCTTGCAACTCGGGAAGCAGTAGGCAGCGGCAGCTCGTCCTGGGCTCACTTTCGAATCCTGCCTTCCTCTGAGTCCCTGGGTCATCAGTAAGGTTTCCACGGGTCTTTCCTGAGTCATGAAGGGGCCTCTGTCTAACTTGTCTCTGATTCTGGAGGGTAGTCATAGCATTCTAGCTTGGCCCAGGTAAAGTTACTGTCCACCCAGACCCTCCTGAACCAAGCTGGGAGACAGATACTGGACCGGGACTCGGATCTTCCTTGCTGACCTCCAAAATCTACACCCAGAGATATCCTGTTCCTGGTGAGTTCCTTCCTCGTAAGCTTGTTCTTGTTTCCCTGATCCCTCTTGTTCTCGTTTCTCATTTATTCATCTTTACTCGAAAAATCCTACTGGTAATCCAGAGGACTCTTGGTCCCTAGGGCCTTCATTGGACACGGACACCTGTTCTGACTTGTCTAGCACTAGTTGCTTGCTCATTACTCCCCTGCCATTCCCTTGTTCTGGGGACGCCTAGAATTGAGTAGAATTGGCTCTATGTGGCCCCTACTCTTTCTACGAACATGGGAAACTCTCATCCTACTCCTCCTAAAACTACCCCTTTGGGGAGCTTCCTCTGAGGTCTCCCTACAATTTCTGTCACTGCCATGGCAAATGGTCTGAGATTTCCCATGTCCAAGCCTTTTTGCCCTCCACTCTCTACCCTCTCCACTCTGTACGAGCTGTAATCTAGCTCAAATCTTTCTACTACACACCAACCCCTGTCCTCTTCCCAGCCCCCTACTAGTTGCTCTCGTTCTGCTTGAGTCCCGGGGTAGGGGAGATTGGGATGGAAGGCATAATGTGCGTGTATGTTCCTTTTATTTAACTTAACCTTATGATCTGACCTAGCATGATCTCTACATTATTCTTTCCTCTATTCTATCCTCTGAGGAGAAGGAGAGAGTTTGACTTAATACCTAGGCATATGGCAATGAAATCCATAGACGTACCCCTGCCCAGCCAGTAGAACAGACCCATTATAGGATTATCAAGTAAGAACTCCTGAGGGAACTTTACTCCTCAATATGCATTTTGTCTCCCAGCCCGAGTCTGACATCAGGCACAAGCCCTTCAAATTAGAGGAAGGCCCTGAAACCCCACAAAAGGATCTCCTAAACCTGGCCTTCAAAGTCTTTAATAACCAAGACGGGGAGAGGTAAAGGAAAAAAGACAATGGGACTGACAACAGCTCCCTAAGAAACAGAAAAAGCTTTTCAAATAGTGGCTGCCCCTGCAAAGAGCTTTTCCAAAGAGTTACTCAAAAGGACCCCAGGCAAGTAGAGGACAAGGCCACACCCTTTTCCAGGAACTGGGCCCTGCCTCCACTAGGACTCTGGGTCTCTAGAGTAAAAATGCCCCAGGAAATGGGCTCTGCCAGGACCACCCCACCCTGACAAAAGAAGGGCACTGGATGAGCAAGTGTCCTTTTCTTAAAACAGGAGGATCACATTTATGTTCCGGAGCCAGCTGCCCCACCCTGAATGGGCATCCTCCATACCCACAGACACTCTGAAACTGCTTCAGTCTGACAGGCACATCAGGCTTTGGAACAGACTGAACTTTAACACACAGGAATGGCCCAGCCTTCGGTAACTTTCTGGCACAGGTAAGAATTAATGCTAGAGCCACGCCTGGTACTCTTCCTGAATTTTCTGGGCCTCTATTTCCCTCTCCTACCCCCATCATCAGAGTAAAAGATAAAAAACAAATCCCCTGTGTATTCCACAGCTGCTCTCTTGGTTGGGAAATAAAATATTTGCCCACCCCTTTTTTGTGCTTCCCAATTTTACCCCCATTAGGAAAAGATCTTATAGCTTCCTTCCTCTGACTTATAGGAAAACTTAACTAGAACTTTGCATGCTATGTTTTCCTTGATATGCTCTGAGCTTTCAAACTATAGAACTTTCTGCCTTGCTTCACCTAAAATTATCTCCTTTCATATGTCTACTGGTTTGCGTGCCCATATATTCATATATATGTAATGTTTCCCTACCAAAATATGTAAAAGAGCTCTAATTAATTGACTTACATCAAATATTTCATTAAAAACAAAATAGAAAGTAACTTGTAAGAGAAAGAGACGTAAAAAGGCAGTAAGTGCGGAAATATATTTTGTTAAGAAAGGACCTTTGGATATTTTTGTCCCAAAATGACTGGTTTGATCAAGGTCATCACCAGTTGTTTAGCCAAGTGGTCTGGATCGTCACCTGGGGAGACCCAGCTCTGACTGACCCCAGTTGTTTGGCCATAAAATGGCAAAGTTAGGACAAAACAGAACGTTTTAGGCATGTTTTGTAGATGGTCTGTGCAGGCTGGGATAAAGTTTATAAAGTGAATTTATGAAGGAATTTAGTCTGTGAACCAGTTGACTATAATTAGAAAATTTTAGTTATGACTTTTATTTAAAACATTATTAATTCTCTTGCTTTACTTTCAAAAGCCATTGAAGTAGTATTAAGTAAATAACAATAAGTATTAAGTAGTATTAAGTACATAACAAAGTATTAAGTAGTATTAAGTAAATAACAAAGTTATCTCCAGGATTTAAACTATTAAATTCCACCTGGCCCAACCTTATTCATCCTCTCTAGGCCTAAAGGCTATTGCAAAAAGACAGGCATATGAAATTGTAAAGATTGATTTCTAGAAATGGAATTAGTAAGTTTGGTTCCCTTGTCTTCCTCCACTACCCCAACCTGGTGCCCTACCTGCCAGCAATGAAATGCACTAGTGACTTCTTAAAGGGACCAGAACACTCATAACCTAAAGACTAGATTTTACTCAAGGATTTCCCAGAACAAATTGGGCCTCCTTCAGCTTTCAAATAATTCTCTCACTGCTTCCACCACTACAACTGAATTTCTGGGAATCCTGTCTGAGAGTCATCTCTCCGGACTCAAACCTAGCAGCCCTCTAGAAACTGCTTCCACCTTCAGCAAGCCCCCGAAGGTCCAGCCCATCACGGATACCAGGCTCCAATTATATGGTGTGGTATACTTGGCGCCTTATCGTGTTTTGCCTCCTCTGTATACTTCTCATGTCTCTTCAGTGAAACCCCATCCTGCCTCTATTCTAACTTCAAGACCATGCATTTTCAACCCCCTCCCTTTTAATAATTTAAATGAGCTCCATAAAAAGATCTCTATGCCCTTTCTTAGCAGGAATTAGCTACAGAAGAAAGATCTCCACCCATTTTCCCAACTTCTGAGTTCATGTTAGATAGAAATTTAATTTTAACAACAGAAAGGGGGGAATATTAGGGCGGCCTTGAATCTCCTAATTTTCTAATAAGCTAAAGCTCAATCTTCAGCTCTCCCTACTCTTTGCTGCTTCTCTCCCAAACTAGTAGGCGACCTGCTGGGAAAGACAACGATCCCTGTTTCCCAATCTTTCTAATTTTTAATTTTTCCCCTTTCTCATACCTTGCCCTTCCTTTTCTTACATGTATATAATAAAATGGGTGGAATGTTAGATTTAAAGAATTCACCCTCCCCAAACTTTATCCAAACCTCCTATAAAACCCACCCTCTCCCCTTCCTAGGGCTGTATTAGGCAGTAGCCTTTCCCAGCCTTTGCCTAGGGAGATAAGGGAATGAAATGCAAAGGGGAACTTACTTTCTTCTTACTATCCTGCCTGATAAGGATGCTTATCCCTCCTGGTTGTTCCCTAGGGCGATAAGGGAATGGAATGCAAGATGGGAATATACTTTCCTTATCCCTCCTGGTTGTTTGAAAAGAATTTATTTATCCTCCAGAAAAACCCTCTATAAAACCCAAGGC
The DNA here is from genome assembly GCA_963574885.1 of Lepilemur ruficaudatus. Taxonomy (NCBI): domain Eukaryota; kingdom Metazoa; phylum Chordata; class Mammalia; order Primates; family Lepilemuridae; genus Lepilemur; species Lepilemur ruficaudatus. The sequence continues at coordinate 15,782 of CAUYRT010051327.1, forward strand.
TCTCCCCTTTTCTCTCATGGACACCTTTTTCAGCCTCCACCCATCCGCGCCCAGATGCTCAAAATAAACAGCATTTGCTACCAAAAAAAAAAAAAGTTTAGAGATCAAAATTCAGCTAAGAAATTACTATGATAAGTGGTCTGGAACTAGTAAAACTTCCAAGATTCCAGTAGAGGCCAAAAAGAAAAGAATCCTAGACTTCTATAAAAAATAAGAACCGTTGAAGATGAGAGCACTGTAAAATATGTTGAAACCATAGTATAAACAATTCAATATCAGGGACAGTTAACAGAAGCAAGATACAACACATCGGATTACTGTACACTTTCCTTCCCTTTAGGGTAGAAAGAATGTCTTGTCACATAGATTCTTGGTTTGAATGTGTTACTTATTTTGGCCCAAGGATGTGAAAAGAAGTGAAAGTATGCTAGTTCCAAACTGACACTTTGAGCAGCATCCTATGTTTCTGCTCACCCTTCTGTAGTCTTGCCATTTACCATGTGAAAACAATGCCCCCTGGGAAGCTGTTAGCCAAAGAAGATGAGAGACATATGAAGCAGAACTTAACCCAACACAGCTTTGAGCCAAGGCCATGGGATCTTCAGTCTGAAAGAACCTCCTTAGTCAACTTACAGACCCATCAGGGGAAAAAAAAAATGTTTACTGTTGGAAGCAACAGACATCAAAGGTGATTCATTACAAAGCATTACTGTAGTAATAACTAAATAATTCATGAGACAAACAATGCAAAACAAAACAAAATGAGAAGACTCAGTATCCCATAAATTACTGTGACCTTCGTCCACAGTAGAGGCATTCTGGTGAGCATGTATATGGAACACAATTATCTTCATACTCTGTCCTTTCTGAAAGGTCATCTCCCACACTCCCTTTTACCAACTGTACATTCATATTTTTTTTCAAGTCTCTGACCACCCTACCATCCCTTTTGCCACTTCCCATATGTACTTTGAGCAATCTCTCCTTTTTCAAGGAGTACTTAAAATTCTGCTCACTGGAGTGATTTGCTTTCACCCTTTCCATGTTGGCACTGGGATGCAGGAACTCTCCAAATTGTGTCTATATACCATTCAAATCCACTTGTAAACCAGGGCTGTGATTTTTCCCCCCTCTTTCATTAGATTGTCACATGGAAGAACCCATCGAGCCATAAATGTGTCATGGGAAAGACAGGGAATCTATTGAAGCAGGTACAATGGGAATACCAAAGGAGCCTGAGTCATTGGTTTATTTGTGTCTTCAGATGCTGCTTGAGTATAATGTATGTACTCTTATTTTGCACGTGAACACTGCTGTACACATCCGATTTTATAATTTGTAGGATTACATAGCACCCAATTCATGATGGAAAACTTGTTTCTAGGTATCTCTTTTGATAGGAAAAAGATAAAACATTTACTGGATAATTGGCTGCGTATTGGATGCCAAGGGCTGTCATTTTTAAGAAGAGGATGCAGTCAGTTTATGGTGACCAAGCACAGAGGAAGGTAGCCAGTGCCTTAAATACCCCTGCCTCATTCTTCATTATCTCCCCATGGTCGCTTGCCACTAACCCTCATCGCCTGAACCCAACAGGAAGACAGAATACAAAATAGATCTTTGATGCAGTCCATTATGAGTCAGCCTCCTGGGCCACAAAAGATACAAGTAGGGGTGGGAAGTTGTAGGGAGGGATGAATCTGTAGGAGTAACCAGAAGATATCTAGAAAGAAGTGAATTTCCTTACTTTTATAAAAGAATATCTAAATGTAATATAGACATCATGGTTAATGTCAAGGCTGTTAAGGAGATTAAAAGTTTTTTCTGTTTTACATGGTAGAGATTTTGAGAATCTAAAGACAATGAAAATGTATAATTTTATATTTTGTAAACAAATTCATAAAATTTAGATATTATATCACATGTGTATCAATATAAAAGCAGCAAATTCCTGAGAGCACATAACTTTGCAGGAATGTGTTTTGAACAGAAAGCTTTTAAATAAAAAATATATATATAGTAATAATGAATTTATTACTACTTTCATTATTTATTCGTTATTTATTATTACCAACATATTCAATTTCATTGAATTTGTTGGTTACTTACATAAAATAAAGCAGATAAACATAAATTTAAGTTTTTAAAGTAGATATAATAGTATTAATTAAAAGGCAACCCAAACAATAAATTATTACCTATGACAAGGATTTAGTCTACCGTTCAAAACACATTTATTAAACACCTAGGATGTGCACACATGTATCTCAATTTAATTTTATTTTAATAACTCCTTAAGTAAAACTCCACAGAGTTCCCAAACTACAATTATCTAAGTACCCTTATAAAGGGTATATAATATTATATGCAAATTGATCAGCAAAAAAATTAAATAAAACCAGCCCTCAACATTAACTATTCTACTACTACTACTAACGAAGGGTTGCAGATGACTCCTTGTGGATTTGTATGTGAGTCTGCTCAGGAATCTACTGGAATACAGAATTTCTTAGGCTTCCTATTTTGACCCTATTGTAGCCTCACTGACTCTAAAGCACCAATATATACATATGCTTGCATTTATAAATTACATATCTACTGTTGTATTAGTAGATCGTGCACATTATAAATTCTATTCATATAGAGAATTACAAAAAGAATCAAATTTAAAAATATAAATAAAAATTCTAATCTTTTCTTACAACTCCCTGGAAAGTATACACCATACACATTCTGAAACCACAGTTTCAGAACACTTATGAAATTATAACAAAGGTGTTAGGGTTAGTACACTATGACTTCCAATTTGAATTAATGACTACTGTCCTAGGGTAATAATAACATTCTTTTATCTCTCAAAGATTTCTTGGTTTAAATGATAGATTATAAGGGCACTCTAATTAAAAAAAACCTTATAAAGCATGTACATCCTGAATTAAAATTTACCTTATGAAAGGATAAAAACCTCCCAGCTTCAGGCAGAATCTGATAGTCAGAAGTGTTTTGATAGCCATGTTTGTAGGACAAAAAAATCCCATATTTTTGGATTCTTTAATCCTTCACCATAGGTCCCTCACTCTGTGATCTAAAAGAGTTTCCTTCTTAAATATTTATTACTTGCATAACTCTTGGAAACAGTTTAGATTTCAATACCTACTAGAAGTTCCCAAAGCAAATTTACTATCGAATTCTCAAAAACAGAAGCATGTAGTTCCTAAAATATTACTTAGAACTCTTTCAATTTTCCTAGATTTAAAAATCTGGCCAATGACACCAACTGGAAATCACTTTAAATTCTCAAATTTCTAGGAACTCAGACACTATAGTCATTGTGGGAAATATCTGCTAAATGTTTGCATGCCCCTTGGGTACCACAAATGCCATGGAATTTCTAACAGACTCAAAGGACAGCGGGTCTAGGTTTGCTCAGTGCAGTCTCAGTTTATGTGAACTAATTTCACCTAGCATTATTTTTAATAGCATATTTCAAAAGTGCCCTAGTTTGTATGCAAAATAATATGGTCGCTCTAAATAGAGGTGACTTTTTTTATTCAGAGCTGTGATTGATTATCTGTGCCTCTCCAATAGAGTAAATGGCAATATGAAAAAAACTTGTTATTACCTTTCTGCACAGCTAACGGGAGTTCTTCAAGTTTCCAGACTGACCAAGAGTCAATTTTTGTGTTAAGCAGTGTCTTTCTTGATCTTTGTTGCTTTAAAGCTTCTTCAGCTTCTGCCCGGTCAGTTTCTAGACTTTTAATGAGATGGATGGCCTCTGCTAGTAATGTTTCCATTTCTTGCTTTAATTCTGGACATGTTTCCTCTTAAATAGGAATATAGGAATATGTATTCACATTTGTTAATAAATCAGTCCATAAGCCAGGTGAGAGGATTATTAATTACAGTATTATTCTCTTAAATATTTATATACTTAATAAGAGAATGTTAGATAAAGAATATACTTTTAAAAACAGTTTTATTGTAATTCCAATCATAATATTGATCATAACCTTTGAAAATATATTTTTAATAAATAATTTATTGACTCATTAGAGTAACTAAATCTCATCCAATATTTTCAGCAATAATATTATTTTACCGGAAGGGAAAAAACACATGTCCTATTAACAAGTTTTATTATAGAGCTTTAATTTATGCTGTTTCTTCCCATTCTATAAGAAAACAAATCATACTAATTGCATCAGATAAATACTGAAAGTCCTCAGATGGTTCCTAAAAACAAGACATTTTGTATCCTTCAATCTTATCAGAAAATAACTTCTTTACTGGCCTTGCTAGGAATTCATCAGAATTTCCAAATCCTGTGCATTTAGTTATAATACAAATTAACTCCTTTAATGAGAGATATTTTTGATTCCCTGATTCACAGTTCTGGAATAATATGGCTTAATGTAAACAAAATTATTCCCATTGGTATTTATGTGGCTGTTCATGAAAGAAATGTATACAGAGCCTAATACATTTCAGGGAACATGCTGTCCCCTGGAAGTAAGGAGGGTAAGGAAGACAGATATGAGTACTATCCTTGTGGGATTTATACCTATAAACAGTGACTTTAGTCAAAATGTGACATGACAAGAATATATAAACACAAAGTGTCAAGAAATACAAGGCCCCCAAAGAGCTAAGGCCAAAGGGAAAATAGTGAAACTGGATCAAGAAGAAAGGGAACTAATAAAGATTTTTTGTTTTGTTTTGCTTTTGGCCAATAAAGATAATGATTTTCTGCTAGATGGTAGCATCACATAACGGTTACAAGCGCAAATTCAACAGTCACACAGTTGCTACTTTTAATCTGTAGGACTTGTCAAAGAAATTAAGCATGCTGCCACAAAAGAATTCTTGAGAAACAGGTTTATTTTAATGTAGAAAAATGATTTTCTCTGGACTGGTCCTTTATTTGGTCTTTTTGAATCTATTGTTTTCTTTTGTTGAAGTCTACTACATCTGGACACTTGTATTACATTGTTGCCTTTTTTTTAATGAAAATATATTCATTAAATACTGTGTTCTCCAGCCAATTTATGATTCATTCTATAATTAATTTCTATAACAAAATTTCAGTCTGAATCATATAAATAAGTTAATATCACTTATACTTGAAACACTGATTGGGTATACACATGTTTTACCAAAATTATTCATTATGTTTGTGTAAATTGTTTTTTATACTGTTCCTATAATAGCATTCTAAAATAAATGCTATATATATAACTTGGGGTGCCTCTAATATATTGTATTTAACATCTCTCTCAATTTTTTTCCTGAATGCTATCTCAATTAGTTTTATTGTTTCATATTGACTAAGTGAGAAGCTATCTGCAATTTTTTAACATAAACACTTAATTACAATAAATCTCCCTCATCCTGCTACTGTTTTGCATTTTGGACCCAAATGTACATATTTATAATAAACATTATTATAGTTAATTTAACTGTGATTGTGACCATTAATATATTCATCTTTTCTCATAGCATATTTGTCATGTGAAAACTTGGTAAGTAATGACTGAGGTTTTCATCTTCATTGTAGATACAAATATTGATAATAAAAAGAAAAACAGTAAAAACAGCCTAGCTATGAATAAAAGCCTTGATAAACTATTCTTTCTGTAAGAAAGTTCTCAATTTATTAGTTATTCTTCACTAACGGTTTTTAGCAAATTTTTAACGGTGGGAGGATGAGGAGGTGTTTGATAAAGTCTCAAGAATATATTCAAATATGTTCAAGTAATCATAACATAAATTTTAAGCCAATATATAAATTATTGTACATTTTATAAATAATGACAAAAGTATTAATCACAACTTAAACATGTTAGAGCTGAGATGTCCAATAATGATAGCATGATCCACATGTAACTATTTACATTTATATGTAAGTAAATAAAAATTAAACTTAAAAATCAAGTTCTTCACTCTCACTAGCCACATTTCAAGTTAAGTATTCAATAGCTATATGTGGCTAATAGCTACTCTATTGGACAGTACAGATACAAAACATTGATTATCACAGAAAGTTCTATGGGACAACACTCAACTACAGTTAAGTTTGTGAAAGGTGTACAGCCATCATCATATACTCAGCATCTAGACCAGTATTTGGTATATAATAATCATTAATAAATATTTGTTGAATGAATGCTTAATCAAATGATACAGAGGACTCTTTTCTCTATTACATACTCATAAGAATTATAAATCTCTTAAAGATGATTATTGTGATAATTAGAAATATATTAAATAAAAAGCCAATGAGCTTTTAAATATAATTACATTTAAGTATAAGAAACAACTTTACCTCTCCCTTCTTCTGGTTGGACCTCTTCCACTGCTGTAGTAGTACTCCAATCTTCTTTCAGATCTTTCATGGAAGAAGTTCTCCTCCTGTATAACAGGAAAGAAGCAATTAATCAATAAAAAAAGGGCTGTATAAGTTAGCAAAAAAAATGTTTAGATGCTCTTTCATTGAATTTTAAATATTTGTTGTGAAACTCTCTATACTTGATAATCCTACCAGATAGAAGACTAATCAAAATTCTAACAGATAATGGGATTTATACTTAATGGTAAATTAATAGAAACTTAAAATTTCTTACAAATGATTCAAAATTTCTTTAGAGGATATTAAAGCTGTGTTTTTTTAAAGACATTGGTCTTTCCTAGAGCATGTTTCTATAAGGAAAGGATATGTATTGAGGATAATCTGAATGATCTATTTCTGTAATTTCAGTTTAGCCGTTTCTGGGGAATCAATGTAAATGACAATGAGCAAAAATACCATTTCAGATTTAAAGTTAATAAGCTTTTAGAAAAATATCTAAATTAAAATGTCACTTATTTTCTAAAGTATCTTTCTACCTAAAGTTCTATATGTTGAATGACAAAATATTTCTTATTATCAGTATTTCTCTGGTCCTAGTCTAGAATCCTAAATGGCCTTCATTGTATATTTTAAGCAGTGTTTTTTTCTCTGATCAAAATTATAAGAAAATTGGTATCAAAACAAAGAACAGAATTTCTTTCTGAAATTTATAATTATTAACATTTTCTAATAAAGAGGTACTGCAAATTAATTTAAGAAATCTGTATACATACCAAAAATCATAAAAATAACATGAAATAATTCATATTCATTCACTCTCTTAGGAGATTATGTAGAATATAATAGTCTAGTGATAGTACAATTTTTATAAAATTAGAGACATGGAATTTTATTATCTGCTTTAGCTACATGTCACTGTATCCAGTGTATTTTACTACCATTTAATATTTCTAATGGCCTCATACTTTTTGTCTTTTTGTTGTTCCACCATTTATTTGGAAAAGCCTGTCTTTTCCAAGGTTAGAGAAATGTTCATTATATTTTCTTCATTTAATTTTAATTTTTATTTCAAAATGTGTTTGTTCAAAAATGTGATGTATTTTTTCTTGTTTGTTTTTTCAAAAAAATTGAAAAATAATTATCCCAGCATCAGTTAGTAAATAATGATTTCTCTGTAGGCTTTTAATGTCAATTATATAATATGGTAAATTATTATACATAATTAGATCTATTTTTGTGTATTCTCTTCTAAAGTTCAGTTAATTCTTGGACCAGTGAAATTCTATGTTTATTCTTCTATTTTTTTATTGAGGCAAAAGTCACATAACATAAAATTAACCATTTGAAAGTACAAATTTTAGTGGCATTTTATTGTTATCCATTGACAATGTTGTACAAACATCATCCTATCTAGTTCCAAAATATTTTCATCAACCCAAAAGAACACTCCCTACTTATTAAGCAATCTCTACTCTTTCCTCAACCCATTTGTCCCTAGCAACGACTAATCTGTTCTCTGTCTCTGTGGATGTACCTATTATGGATATTTCACATAAATGGAATCATGTAATATGGAATCATATAATAAGTGACCTTTGTGTCTGCCTTCTTTAATTTAGCATAACTTAGCATAATAGTTTTGAGGGTTATTAATGTTGTAGTACGTAGAAGAACTTCATTTATTTTTATGGTGGAATAATATTCCATTGTGTAGATAAAACATGTTTTGCCTATCTATTAATCCATTGATGGATTTGGGGTTATTTCCACCTTTGGGCTATTGCTAATATTGATGTTATGAACATTTGTATACAAGTTTTTGTTTGAACACCCTTTTTGAGTACTTCTGAGTATACACCTTGGAATGAAATTGCTGGATCATATGGTAATTCTAGTTTTCAACTTTTGAGAAGTCAACAAACTTTTTTACAATGTCTAAACCATTTTATATTCCCCAGCAATGTACAACAGTTCCAATGTAGAATAAAGGTGATAAGAGCAGGCATCCTTATCTTGCTCCTGATCTCAAGTTGAAAACTTTCACTCTTCACCGTTAAGTAAGCACAATGTAAGCCAAAGGTTTCTCATAAATGTCTGTTCCTGTATTTAGGAAGTTCCATTACAATCTAGTTTTATGAAAGATGTTGGCTTTTCACAAGTTTTTCCTACCAACTGAGATGTTCACATAGTTTTTCTCCTCTATTTTATTAACGTAGGACATTACATTAATTAATTTTTGTATACTAAACTACCCTTACATTCCAAAGATAATAAATCTCACGTGATTATGATTTATAATGTTGCTGGACTCAGGTTGCTAGTATTTTGTTGAGGATTTTGGCATGCATATTCACAAAGATATTTGTTTACGGTTTTCTTATTATATCTTTATTTGATTTTGCTGTCAGGTTAATGCTGTCCTCATAGAATGAGTTAGAAATGTTCCCCCTTCTCTTATATTTTCTGAAAGATTTTGAGAAGGGTTGATGTTAATTCGTTCAATGTTTAATAGAATTTACCAATGAAGCTATCTGGTTCTGGGCTTTTCTTTGTTGGAAAGTTTTCAAGTACTCATTCAATCTCTTTATTTTTTATAGGTCCGTTCAGATTTTCTACTTTTTCCTGAGTCTGTTTGCTAATTTTGGGTTTAGCTTACTCCTCCTTATCTAGTTATTTAATGTATAAAGTTAGGTTACTTGATTTGGGATCTTCTTTTTAAATGTAAGCATTTACAAGCTCTAAATTTCCGTCTGTGTACTACTTTTGTTGCATTTGTTAACTTTCAGTATATTGTGGTTTTATTTTCATTTATCTTAATGTGTTTTCTAATTTCCCCTATGATTATTGTTTTGATCCATTGGTTTATACAGAGAATTTTGTTTAATTTCCACATATATGTAAAATTTCTAGGTTTCCTTCTGTTACTGATTTCTAGTTTCATTCTATTGGGTCAGAAAAGATACCTTGTATGATTTTGATCTTTTTAATCTCATTGAGATTTTTTCATGGCCTAATATGATCTATCCCAGAGAATGTTTCATGTGCATATGAGAAAAGTGTGTTTTCTGCTGTTGTTGGATGGAGTGGACTATATAAATTGGTTAGGTCTAGTTGGTTCTAGGGTTGTTCCAAGTCTATTTCCTTATTGATCTTCTGTTTAGTTCTTTTATCCATTATTCAAAGTGGGGCATTGAATTCTCAAACACTTATTATAGAACTGTCTGTTTCTCTCTTCAACCGTGTTAGTATTCTTCATGTATTTTGAAATTATGTTGTCAAATGTGTATATTTATAATTTTTATATCTTCTTGATTGAGTGACAATTTTATCAATATATCAAGTCTTCTTTGTCTTCTATAACAGGTTTTGATTTAAAGTCTATTTTGTATGATATTGGTATAGCCACCCTGGCTCTTTTGGGGTTATTATTTGCATTGATTATGTTTTTCACACTTTCACTTTCAAACTACTTGTATCTTTGGATCTCAAATGAGTTTGTTATAGACAGCATATAGTTGGATCATGTATTTTTACACATTCTACCACTCTGTACCTCTTAATTGGAGTGTTTAATCCATTTTTATATAAATCAGTTACTGTCAAGGAAGAACTTATTTTTGCCATTTTGCTATTTATTTAGTATATTATTTATATCTTTTCATTCCTCAACTCCTCTATAACTGCTGAGGAGACTGGGTATATGTTAAGGGACTCCTTCAGTGCTTATCCAGGATGTTTACAATCCTGCTTTTGCCTTCAATTCCTCTTTGTGCAAATCCTAAAGTTCTGCTAGAGGTAAAAGATTAGAGTCTTCTCAGGTCTTTTGTGAGCATATTTCCAACCCTCATTATATGTGTGTCCTTCTTAATTTCCCAATATATTGAGAGTTTTGAATAAGCCTATTCCCTTGTGTATTTATCTCTTTTCCCAATCTCTTCCTTCTCAAGCATTTGGCCTGTCTAATAGTTGTCCCAGCTGTTATCCATAGCCTCAGGCTGCTTATGGCAAGTATATGCCTTCAAATGCTTTTAGCAAACACTGCCTGGAAGCAGCCCCAGCCCTGTGATTGCTCCAAATCAGGCAAAACAAAGACAAGTCTTTTTTGCTGGTTCTTCAGGGAGCTGTCAGACAGGTCAAAACACTCAAACACAATTCTTTCAGAATAAGGTCCCTATTGTTCCCTCTGGCACTAGCAATCTGCACCACAAGTATGCGCTGCTCTCTTCATAGCTACCACCAATCCGTGGGTTGGAAGATGGTGAGCAGGGAGTTTAAAATGCCACAGTGCTCAATTAATGCAATGTAGCAGCTTCTTTCTTCATTACATTTCCCCCTGGTGGTTGTGAATTTTTGACTAGATTCCAGATTTCTGTAAAAGTTGATTCTGACCAACATTTTGCAAACTTCACCTTTGTTTTTGTGGAGGGATGGAACCCTAAGGACCCCTATTCTGCCATTTTCAGTGATATCCTAATTCTTATATTTTTAAAAACACATTTTAATATCTAATGTGGAAAATCCTGCATTCAATTTCCTGTTCCTTTTGAAGTAAACTGTACTATAGCAGATGATCAAACTTTTAACATTAAAAATAAAACCAAAAAAGAAGCATGAAAGTTTCTTACCATTCTTCAAAAGAAGTTTCAAACTGTCAAAATAAAAGATCTCAATAAAAATCAAATTTTAAACATCTTAAGAAACAGTTGGTAAACTTCACTTAAACTTGAACTCACTGATAAAACTGTCAATTCTCTACTGCACATACACCACTATATTTTTGTCTAATTATACTCTCTGTTGTTACTCAAACAGGTGTATACTTCTCCTACCTATTTCTATCCTTTTATCATTACCCCCATCTAATTTTTCTTACCTTTTGTCTCTGTGATTCTATCAATAAATATTATCCCTTTGTCAAGGGCCAGTTAAAATGCCAATTATTCCTAAAAGACATTTCATACAATCAGAAGTCCATGACATCCATTTAATTTTAACGTATTACCAAAGTGTGGTAAACATAAAATTATATGTGGGTTTACAAATATTAAGTTTTGCATGATACTATGCCTTTTCTGAACTATAAAGTGCTTTGCAGGGGTCATGTTCTACAAATATATCCTAATAGTCCCATGGGTCATAAGAAGCATAAATTACCAAAACATAAAATCAGAATGTTACAGGTTTCATAGATGATCTTGAATTCAAGATATTAGATTTGCCACATGTGATTACTTCTCTTCAATTCCCATACCCTACCAAAATCATCTGAATATATATATATATTCATGGGATTATGGAAATATATATATATAGTGCGTATATATATATATATATAGTGTGTGTGTGTGTGTATATATATAGTTCCATAGTCCCATGTCATGTAACGACAGGGATACATTCTGAGAAATGTTTTGTTAGGCAATTTCATCAATGTGCAAACATCATAAAGTATACTTACACAAACCTAGATACTATATCTTACTTCTTACTATACACCTAGGCCATATGGTATCGCTCCTAAGCCACAAACCTGTACAGCATATTACTGTACTAAATACAGTAGGCAATTATAAGACAATGGTAAGTAATTGTGTATCTAAACATATCTAAATATAGAAAAAGTACAGTAAAAATATGTATTGTAATCTTATGGGACCATCATTGTATATATGGCTGATCGTTGACCAAAATGTCCTATGTGGTGATGACTATATATATATTTATATGTGTATAAATATACACATACAAATGTGTATACAAAAACATGGAAAACATAAAATAATAAAATCAGTGAAACAGATATTTTAGAAGAATTTCCAGAAATAGAAAGTGATCATATTAGATAGACAGTAAAAATAGAGCAAAGAAAAATGCTCAAAATAGACAAATGGAAAACATCTCAGGATATATTAAAGGCTTCTTTATGGCTCATGAGGAATTCCCAGTATGTGGGGATAAGCCAGTACTAATCAAAGTAAATATTGAAGGACTGACTGTGGATGAGATGGGCCAGTCAGTCTTATTGCTGTCCATCCACAGAATCTAGAATACGTGGCTGAAAAGTTGCCTTTTACTCATTGCCATGAAAAGAGCTCTCTAACCACACTGAAGATCTGTCTAGGATAGAGCAGTGGTTCAGCATGGAGGTTACTGTTCTACAGAGAAACAAAACAGAGCCTGAGTAACTAGTAGAATCTCACAATAAATATAAACAAGTGAGTGAGAGAAAACAAGGGCAGATTCATCCAGGAGTGAAATATTCTAAGACAGCAACTCAAAAGTAAGCTTATCTTGTAAAGTAGACACCCCAACTTTCTTGCCTGAACGTATTACCTCTTATTTACAAAGAGTACAAGTAAAATTTTCTATTTACTAGAAAAAGCTTTTGACATAAGCAAACTCTGACAGCTATTAAAAAAACAAAGAAACCAACAAAAACAAAAAACAAAAAACTTATGCTAATGACCAGTAATCAGTCTGGTCTATAATTTACATATACAAAGGACAATGAAGAGTATATAAATATTTGAAGAAAAATTGGAGTGTTAAAAGGAAGAAAATTGACTTCAGATTCTACCAAAAATATTGGAATAAACAAAAGTAAATATAATAATAAGGCATATGTCTCTTTTCTCTATAATATCAAAAAAAAAGAAAATCTAGTAAAAGAATGACATTATCCAAATATGAAATAGAATAAAATAAGTTATGATTTTAATAAGTTATAATTTCATTTCATTATTATAAAATTTCCATGTCAAATAAATAGAGATGGACAATAATTAAATGAATATTAGGGTAACGTGAATAATTATTTGGAAAAGACAGTATCGTATCTGCTTCATCCCATAAACAAACCAGATAGTTTAAAAGATCTAAATACAAAAATTTAAAAAAATCTGAAATAATAAAACATTTTAATAATCTTGATATGAGGAAGATACTTTTAAATAATACAAAATCCCAGAATTCATAATACAATTTATCTAGCTACATTCAAATGTCTACATGAAAAAATGACTAAGTTAAATGACTAGTACAAGCAGAAAAGATAATTGTAATTATATAGAAGATAAGATTACAATCAACATTTGTATACATACATAAAAATAAGAGAAATATTTAAAAAATATATGAACAGATTAATAGAAAATTAAATGCAAATGGGCAGAAAGCATGAGAAAAGACATACTAATTATTTATATATATTTATATCTATGTTCAGGCATGCACAATACATACATATACACAAATATATATTAAGCAAATATGTCACAGAACCAATAACTTAATATTACTGTACTCATCAATTTGCTCATATTCCCCATTGTCTCCTATTCAGTCCTTTCCTCTAAACAGGTTGCGGCATTTGCTATACTGTTGGAATTTTCTTGTGCTAATAGTATAATAGATTCAGTGGAATCTAAAAAACTCTGAAAGAGACTAAATTCATCTACATAATAAAATACTGATGAATGCAGTTCTTCTGGAAAGTTCAATGGTTTTTTTCATGTAATGTAACAGCATATTCTAAAATTTATATGGAAGAGCAATGTACTAACAATACTCAAAGAACTCCAAAAAGGAAAAAAGAAAGAACTACTATACCAGATATCAAAACATAGTATGAAGCATGTAAATTAGTGAAATGAGGTATAAAAATAGGAAGGTAAAATTGACCAGTGGGATGGAGAAGCCAGAAATAGATAAAATCATATATGAAAATTGATATATGATAGATGGCATAGATGATTTCTAGGAAATCACTGGATTTGCAGTAAAATCAATATTGAGAAAAATAATTTTCCTTACTTTAAAAAATAAAATTAGCTACCTATTCCATTCTTACATTAAAAAGAAAATAGTCCCATTGTTAAATAAATTTCAAATAAAAAACTAAAATTTTAGAAGATATAAGGGAAAAATTTTATATGACTGCAGTATAGAAAGATTTCTTAAACAAGACACTAAACACCTAAAATAAGGACAAAATGATAAATTTAATTGCATTAAAACTAAGAGCCTTTTTACTAATTAGAACATGTATAACTTACTAAAGGTAATAAATAAGTTGTTCTTACAAGTCAATAAGAAAATGTAAGTAAATCTGAAAGAAAATGGGCAAAAAATAAACAGGCAAGTTGCAGAGAAGAAAATGAACATTCAGCGAGCATATTAATAGATTCTAAACTACTGAATTATAAGGAAAATGCTATCCCTTGGTTTTAGAAACTGACAACTGAGAGTCCTGCATAATGCAGAAACCTACATCAGGTTGATTTAAATGACAGTTCTAAGAAGCCATTTGAAGTTGAAGTATCACAAGAGAGTCAGGAGGAAATTGGTTAAGAGGCACTTCAATGAATTGTGACATAATTACACCAAAATTTTAAAGTCCTCAACAAGTGAGTAATGCTTAATTAATATTCTCAGTTTGATCCTTTTTATACTGTAATAGAAGATAATTTGTTTTACAAAGATAAAAATAGATTACCCCAGTTTTTCTAAGTAGAGTACAATTTATTATGGAGAAACATTTTAGGGTACTATATCAAAACATTACCCTACCAACATTTTTGTAAAAGTAAGGAAGAAATAAGAAAAAATTATGTGAGGCAACAAAATTTCCAGTACCTAGTATTTAAATACTATTTATTTGGGATATCGAAATGATCAACATAGGGAAGACCTACAATACTGGAGAAAAATTTGAAGCATTACTAAATTTATAACTACCTATATGAAATATTTGGATAAGTTTTACTAATCTCTCAAAGTCACTTTAAATTGTAATTTTAAATAAAATTCCTGATTATAATTAATCTTGAAATTTCACTGATTGTCACAAATATTTGTGATATTTGGAAGCTTTGATTTAAATATCTTAATATAATAAATCATATCCAACTGACTCTAAAATCCCCTCCAATTCTTATTTCTGTCTTTTTCAGAAGAGCAAAGAGTAACAAAGGTAGAGAGGGCCTAAAACTGTCAAACTGGACACAGTTTAAAAAATTACCACTTTATAGGGGGAAATGAAACACTTCATTTATTTATAGCTCTAAACCACATTGCCCACAAATTCCTACTTGATACCTCTAACATTTTCATTGAAACTGTATTTTTAACTCTATATTTTGATTGGAAGTTATTACCAAATATTTTAAGTATTTAAATTATATTTTTGAGACAAAGAAAGTATTCATCAAAACTTCTATTTTTCACTGTAAAAATAAGAAAAATTTAACTTCATGTTAGGAATCTCCTTTTCTATCTTGAAACATTTGTAAATGTGGTATATTAATACTGAATACTATGTCTATAACCATGACAGTGAAATTAAAGAGGACAGGAAAAAACTGTAAGAAATTCCAAAGATAGAGTTATCACAACCTCATGATTAAGTGAATGTGTTGACTGAAAGAGAGTTCCACATCAAAGATGATTTGGATGCTCTCAGCATGTGTGATTGAGTGCATTGTGTTGTTGCTCAACTGAGGAAGGCAAGTCACCATGATGAAGGAGAAATGTTTTTGTAAGAAATTCAGGTGGAGATGTCTGGCAAGCAGATAGAAATATAATCCACTGGGCAGGAGATCAAAGATTAAGTCACAGAATTAAGAATCATTAGCATATTCAAAAAAGTGGCAATTGCTGGAATCCAAGTAGTTGCTAAGAATATATTAAATCGAGAAAGGATTTTAGCATAAAACTCTTCAGAGACATCTTGGCGAAAAGAGAGACTAGAATGAAGTCAAGAGGAGAGGAGGTTTTAAAAAAGTAAAGTAAGAACTGACACAAAGTAATTTTGTGTAGTTACTGGTTGTATTTATTCTATCATTATTTCAAACACTTTAATTTCATTCGAAAGTTTCCATCTATCTCTCTGTTCTTCAAATTGCTGTATCACCTTGCACATTTTTCAAAATTCTCAAAATTAAAAAATTATTAGGCTGCAAAAAAATTCAAGCTTCTCATTCTTTGTATTTAAGAGAAACTCAAATAGTTATAAAACCAATTAAACTGAATAATGGGGGAAGATAAAGAACAGAAATAGAAGAAAAAGTTTAATTCATTTCTTCTGAAACTGAGAATAAAGATATACCCCAAATGCTGTGTTTCATGTTTAATGTCTAAATGACTCTTTTTGAACTTTTCTAGGGGATCTCTGTATATATAAGTTAGATATTAGAATATAGTGATGATTTATTTTTGTATAGATGCACTCTATGAAAAATTGAAATGGGTAACTCAATTATTTCCAATTATTTATTGACCATATATGATTTGCTATAATACTGAGTAAGGCCAGGCCTGAGCCTAAAGAAAACTCTCAGTTTTGTGGGAATCAGCTCATCATAGTACACGAAAGAAGATATTTATTGCTAGGAGAGGTGCAGATAAGATTAGGGGCTTCCCGGGGTGAGGGGGGGGATAATTCAGCTGCAAGAAAAAATATCTCATGTAACATTTAAATTTAAAAGCATCAAATCATTGTTAGTATGTTAAAGTAAAGGAATGAATGAATACCTTCTAATTGCTTTGTCTTTTACTATGTTTCAGAATGTATTATTATTCAAGGACACATTAATATAATGAATATGTCTGATATATTTTAATAATGTGACTAATTTTATAAGTTAATTAGTTACAGTTTTTAACAGTCCTCTTTATGTGCTGTGAAGAGATAATTTAGTGGCTAGTCTACTCATTAGAGGGTGATTAAACTGAAAAATCTTTGTACCACTGAAGTGGTGAATGGTGTCTTTTTATTTTAAACCACCTTCATCCCTTATAATTCAAACTGCCAGTGCTTTCTTTCTTAATACTATGCTATTAAAAACATTGTAGATCTTCTGTGAATCTTATTGAAGTCCACTTTGTGTCCTAAAAGGTAAAGTCATAACTCTTTATGAGCCACATCTTTCTATACTTTGAACATGTCAAGGTATTTAGAAACCTATTTATAAAGTCTATTGGGTACCACCTTATATATTACCGATATTTTAACAAAGGGTTTTATAGCCACAAGCTTGATGTGCTCTTCATCCTGAGGACATCTCTTTAAAAATCTTGCTGGCTGGAAAGATTT
Organism: Lepilemur ruficaudatus; assembly: GCA_963574885.1. Classification (NCBI taxonomy): domain Eukaryota; kingdom Metazoa; phylum Chordata; class Mammalia; order Primates; family Lepilemuridae; genus Lepilemur; species Lepilemur ruficaudatus. The sequence continues at coordinate 33,220 of CAUYRT010051327.1, forward strand.
GACATAAGAAACAGAAAATTTAAGGAAAGTGCCTATAGAATGTTAGGCAACTTGGCTCTTAAGAATGGCATTTAAGAATGTCAAAGATATGGCCCTCTAGCAGACGATATGCCCAAACTAAAGAAGGATATGAATCAAAAATAATATGGCTGGAGTAATGTCACTGAAAATGGGCACAGGGTGCTCACAGAATCAGTCCCTTCACTAAAACAACCATTACATTATGTAAGCACTGATAGATTTTGCTTTTTCAGAAGGCTGGCATCTAATTTTTTTTAAAATTACAGCAAACAGGGCAGTGCTTAATAAAGTTTAATGAGCGAATGTTGATAAGATACTGTTGTGGCATTTTTGCTTACCATCTTCCATGTCCCATTCCCTGGCATGGTGGTGGTGACCATTGAGACAGCATTCCATATTTCTGGTTTGGAATACTGGTACCAGGGGGTTAACACAGACCATTTAAAATTTAACTGTGGTTTTGCAGTTTGGCCTATCTGACAGTGCCCTGAGGGACTGCACTGAAGCTGACTTTTGTTTCATCTCTCACCCTTGGACTGGAATGGCTTTTTGAGTAGTAGTGGCTTTTTTAAAGGATTTAAAAACATACACTACCTGTACCTCCTTGGGCACGGAGCAGAGGATGGAGCAAGCTGAAGACAGACCCCAAAGCCCAGGAAGGAAGAGGCCAAGGAAGAAGTTTTTTTGGGCAATAATGACTCAGAAGGCTACCTTGTATATCTGCAAACTTGAGAGCATCACACATGTGTAAGACCAGCTACATGCTCAGAGAAAACTTAAAGCTTGCACCTCTGGCAGATCTATGAGCTCCACACAGTAGGAGACACAGGCTGAGGCAGAGCTGTTGATAGTGAAGAGTGCCTGAGCCTAAAGCCAAGCTGTGAAGACTGGGAGAGTTTTGTTTTGTTTTTGCTCGGGCATTTGAGGATATTCCTGTCAGATTACTGGCTAAACACTCAGACAAGAGAGACTTTAGTGCCCATACATGACAGGGAATACAGTTGTTGCTAAAATAGTGTTGAAAAGTCATTAAATGAATCAATGCCTGCAGCTCTCAGCAGTCACCAATAGCAAACTCTTGGGAAAGGAGAATCTGACTGTGAAGGCTGCCACATTACCAAAATACCCTTTTGTTCCACGGCCACAACAAAATAACACAGCATAGAAAGAAACATAAACATATGGCACATTCATAGGAAAAAAATAAAATAAATTGACAGAAACCATTCCTGAGGAAGCCCAGACATTGACTTTACTAAAGAATTTAATCAACTGTATTAAATCTTCTCAAAGAGTTAGAGGAAACCATGGGCAAAGAACTAAAGGAACAAAAGAGAACAATGTCTCAACAAACAGAAGATACCAATAGGGAGATAGAAATTAGGGAAAAAAGGAACCAAATAGAAATTCTGGTGCTGAAAATTACAATAACTAAATTGAAAACTTCACTACAGGGTTCAAAGCATATGAAAAGATACTCCACATCTTTAGTCATTAGGAACACAAATCAGAACCATAATGAGATATCACTTTATACTTATTATGATGACTATAATTTTAAAATGTAAAATAACAAGTGTTAGCAGGTCCATTAATTTTAACAAAGATACCATACTACTGTAAGATATTAAAATAAAGAAAACTGGATCCAAGATATATATGAATTCTGTGCTACGTTCCCAATTGCTCTGTAAGTCTAAAATATTCTAAAAAACCTACAGAATGGTATAAAATATTTGCTTTTTACAGATATGATAAAGAGCTGATAACAAGAATCTATATAGAACTTAGGAAAATCAACAAGAAAAAAATCAAACAATCCTATTAAAAAGTCGGCAAAGGACATGAACAGAAACTTTTCAAAAGAAGACAGACTAATGGCCAACAAACATGAAAAAAATGCTCCACATCTCTAATCATCAGGGAAATGCAAATCAAAATCACAATGAGATATCACTTAACTCCAGTGAATATGGCCTTTATCAAAAAATCCCAAAATAATAAATGTTGTCATGGATGTGGAGAGGTAGGAACACTCATACACTGCTGGTGGGACTGCAAACTAGTACAACCTCTATAGAAACTAGTATGGAGATTCCTCAAAGAACTAAAAATAGAACTACCATTTGATCCAGCAGTCCCACTACTGGGTATCTACCCAAACAAAAAAAAGACATTCTATTAAAAAGACATCTGCACCGGAATGTTTATAGCAACACAATTCACAATTGCAAAGATGTGAAAACAACCCAAGTGCCCATCAATACATGAGTGGATTAATAAAATGTGGTATATATATACCATGGACTACCACTCAGCCACAAAAAACAATGGTGAACCAATACCTCTTTTATTATCCTGGAGCCCATTCTTCTAAGCGAAGTATCACAAGAATGGAAAAACAAACACCATATGTATTCACCATTAAATTGATACTAATCAATCAACACTAATGTGCACATATGGAAGTAACATTAACAGGGTGTAAGGCAGGTGGGAGGGGGAGGAAGGGTGAGTAAATTCACACCTAACAGATGCGGTGTGTGCTGTCCGGAGAACAGACACGCTTATAGCTCTAATGCAGGTGGTGCAAAGGCAATGTAACCAAAGCATTTATACTCTCCTAATACTCTGAATTTAAAAAAAAAATCAAATTGCAATTAAATTTCTAAAAGTGAATGGACAAGTTTATGGCCAATGCATCCTTGTGAATCATGAGCTCTACAGTGTTCATTTTGACTACACTGCAAATCACTGTGGACAAGTGAATTGTAATGGTTGATCCAAGAAAGATTAATCCTTCACTCATTTAATATATTTCATACCCTAAGTAGATGCCAGCTTTACAATTACAGAATTTTATCTAATAAAACCTGCCCTGCTTAAAAACAAACAAGCAACATCCCCAAAAGAAACCCCACGCCTGTCAGTAGTTAGTACCAGCCCTAGCAAACCACAAATCTGCTTTCTTTTACCGATTTGCCTATTTTAGACACTTCACATAAGTGGGCTCATATAATATGTCATTTATGATTATGATAATGGTTATACAACTGTAAATATATTATTTGTATACTTTAACTGGTGAACTTTATAGTATATAAATTATCTAAACAAAGCTGTTAAAAAATAAAAACCGAGTACTTTGTAGAGAAACACGGGCAACAATTTAGACAAAAGGGAAACTATTGCATATTTAAAAAGGAAGAAAAACAGTTGGCCTAGAGAGAGCATCACTCTCTCTCTCTGTCCTTGAACCCACCCGAATCCCACCATAAATGCATTCTTCCCATTCAGAGAGAAAAATTCAACTGCAACAGGTAAAGTGTGTGGAATGAACAGAGTCAAAGTCAAGAGCATTATATCAGCTATGTTTTCAGATTTGGAGGCTTCAGCAGCAAGGGTTTAAATAAAACTGTACTTGGGCCAACATGTACAGTTTGGACTGTTCATGGATCAGCCTGTCCTCATTGTTGTACCCAACTTTTCAACAATTGGAGTCTTAAAGCATGAGATTTGGGAAATTTAGAGAGATAATGAAGCTAGTTGTCTGCTTTGACTCTTAATCTTAAAATCCAAAGGAATTCAGAGAACCTGTAATTCAAAATAAGAATTTTTTTTTGTGCAACTCATCATGGAGATAGATTACAATGGAATTTAGAGTGAAGGCTCCCACTGGTAATCACCAAGCATGTGTTCTACTGCCTTGTTCTGCCTTCTGCACACATAATGCCCCTGGGAACTGATAAAGGGATATCCCTGTTGTTCTCCGAGCACTAGACAGGTACAAGACACGGCCTGGGATTGTAGGTGATGAATGAATACATATATACCAACACAAATAGAAAAATATTCTACTTCCTCTCAGAGGTACAATCAGTTGACAACTTTACTGGGTAAAATGTTGTTAAGTGGCAAAAATGTGGAGAAGAATCAGGCATTGTGGAATTATTAAAATGTACCCAGACATATGTTCACAAAAATTTAGTATATTTGCAGGACAATTACTCATTTCAAATATTTCTTACATAAGTAACTTACTTTATGTGAAACTTGATTTGTGCATAAGTTAACTAATTCTGAATTATGATATATATGAAAATATCATATAAAATCTTTCCATAAATATCCATGTATTTACATATTTGGACATAATAGATCCTATTAGTTTTTATGTATCAAAAAAATCAGAAGCTATCTTTTAAAGATTTCTTTCTGGTTATGTGTATTTAATTTCTCTAACTTTAATTTTTGAAGAAATTTAAGTTCCTGTGTCAGTGTAATGTTGTCTAACTAATATTAACAAAAGTTGATTTTTCCAAGTGATAATGGGAAGTTTGTTGTAGGTTAATCAGAAAAAACATTTTTTTCATGTTCCAAAAAGATAGCTGTTTACCAGTTTATCCTTAAAATATTAATTCAAATATTGTCTAGGTAACTAGATATCTAATGAATAGTTGTGGTGACCTAAACATAAAATACAGCATAAGAAACATAAGCAAATATTGTCTATTAACCAATTCAACACTAACAAATCTAACTACCAACTACACAGTCAATAATAAAACAAAATAATTGTTTTTAATTTAGAAAATAGAAAATTTACAAAATAACCTAGGAACTTAAAATTAAAGTTGTCATTTGTATTTATCTTTCCATAAAACCTCCTTTCAGATAAAATATATACCATATTTATTTACTTATAAACACATTATTATCATTATTGTAGTTTTTGTCTAGAAGTTTACTATCTAACATTTTTATTTTGTGTGTTTCTTGTCAAAATGCCAACTCTCTGTCATGAGGATTAAGGTCTCTACTCTTTAGGGATATAAAATAGAGGCTGAATGGGCTTTAGAATCAGATGTAACTAAGTTAAAATTCCAGCTCTGACGTTCACTGCTTATGTGATGATGTGTAAATTATTTTGACTTGTTTCTAGAATTCTCACCTGTAAAGTAGGATTCCTATAAAGGACAAATGCAAAAATAGATATTTGTAATATCAAATGCTAAGAAAATAGCAAACATTTTCAGTACATAATAGCTCTTACAATACTGGGTAGATAGGTGCCTCAGATGTATCTAGAAAAGAAAGGTTTTGCTTCAGGTCCTCATTGATTTTTTCATTCAACAGACATTAATTAATTGCCTACTGTGTATTTGGCACTGAAACAGGCATCAGAAGATAGCACTAAACAAGTCTGCCCATGAACTTTCCTTCTTAGAGCTTTTCCATTTATGTAGTTGGCTTATAAGATATAAAGAAAGGTTCTTTCTTCAGTTTTCCTGAAGATAAACAATAAAATATCTTGGCTTATTTTGCAAATTATTTTATCTGAGAAAATCTTTTAGCTGGCCCATTATCCCTAGTGTTTGGCTGTTTATCAACTATTCAAAGCCCCAAATGGGACTAGGGAAAGAACATGAGCTTTGATAACAGACACTGTGTTTGAATCTTAGTTTTGCCTTGTGATTTTGCACAAGTTGCTGATTTGTTTTAAATTACTATTTCCCTGTCTATCAATTAGGTTTAACAATAACCATGCAACAGTACTTACGTGAAGTCTAAGAGAAATGACACGGTGTCTGACTTATATTAGGTTCTTAACAAATGGTAGCTGTTATAATTATTTATTAAAATCCCTATGAATCTATTTTCATCACGTAACATGGATAATTTTTAATTAAAACACATATGAAGTGTACAGCACAGCATATCAATAAACATACATTCTTTTCTCACTATTTCCTTGACATAGTCTTAGAGGCCCAGGACACCCTCAGTCTTGTCCCCTGCAAAGCATTTTCTGAAGGGCTATTCTGATTTAGAGAAATATAGAAGCAATAGTGATAATATAATATTGATATAGAATGATATAAATAACATTGGCAAATATATGTTGAGTCCATATCATGTGCTGACACTGTTCTAACACAATGTCATTATCTCTCCATTCCCATCTAAGGTCACAGAACATGTCGGCAGCCCGTACAGGGGTTTGGAAGCTGAAGCCTCAAGGCCACATGTGACCCTCTGGATCCCTGAGTGCAGCCCTTTGACCGAATCCAAACTTCAGAGAACAAATCTTCTTAATAATTGTACTCTAATACCTCTCAAAGGAGATGACAGTGACGTCCTAGACTTAAGAATCTGTGGCCATCTGAGTGGCCATCAGAACATTCTCTGAGCCAGATTCATTAACAGTGGTTAAGGAAAAGAAATAGCACAGGTCTCTGGCAAACTTATCCCCCTGTTTGGGCAGTCTAATTCTGCATTAGTTGCTCAGAAATGTAATCCTAATAAAAGTTATGAGAAGCTTTATGTGTGTGTCTGTGTGTGTTTTCTTGGCATTCCTACTTATCCTTTGAAAATAATTGCAAGCTACAGTGACTTCAAGATTGAACTCTCTTCAGAATAATAATGGAAAATTTTAACAGGTTAAATAGACAAAGAAAGAATCGTTTCACTCTCTTTCAACAGACCTATTATGTATTTCTTCAGAAAGAGAGATAATTCATTAAAAAGGGCTCACAGTCCTTTTATTCACCAATTTACTCATCTAATCATCTAATCAGTTTAGTGTCCCCAGAAAGTATGTAAATACTATTTAATTTACTAGTCAAGTTGGCTTATGGAAATTATTACTTACCATGCTTGCCTCTGGAAAAAGACCAAACTGGTGGTGGTGGTGGGGAATCTATTTAATATGGTCGTTTCACTCTTCTGAATTGAAACTATCAAAAACATGTCTAGAATAGTAAATTATGCAACTGGGCAAAGATTCTAAAAAGCATTTCAATTATCACTTAAAAAATAAACATATTTTCTTGGATTTTTAAAGTAATGGACTCTTACAGGCTCTACAGAGTTTACAAAGATGTCAGTATTTTATATGTCTCTTACCCTTTTCAAATGCTCCTGTATTTTGGACTCCACATCTTGGATATGTGAAATCATTTTGTTGACACATGGTGCTGGGATGTTTACTACAGCACAGCTGTGACGTCGACATGGGTAGCTAAAGTAAATACCTTTATTCACCGCTAAAGACAAAAGAGATGGAGAAAGTTAGTTCGTAGTTATATACATAGAGTAGTAAACCTTGATGTTCAAGATATGCAAAAAATACTCCGCATTCTTAGAGCTAATACTCTTAAAATTTCTTTAATAAAGAGGTTGACAAATTTGTCAGAAAATTATAGAACAAATCTTCAAAAAATCTAAAAGCTAAAATAAAATAATCATTTATGACTTAATACTGCAACAAATAAAAATGAATCTGAGAAGCCAGAATAAAACTTCAAGCAAAGTTAAAAAGTTAATGGGTTCCACAGTATCACAAACTAAGCATTGAAAAAAAATAAAGAAAAAGGAGAAAGTTAATCCATTTGTTTCTAAATAGGTCCTGAATCCTTCAAAAATAATTTTGAAATATATTTTAAACACTCCCTTCAAAGAGATCTCACATCTTCCAGTGTAAATAATATCCAACTACTCATGCATTAGAGAAGTTCTTCCTTAAATACAGCATGAGTTTCTCTTGCTGAAAAAAATAAAAGCAGGTCCCCTTCATCCTCATAATAACCTCATTTTCTACCTTCCATTTCTGAAAATTGGAGTCTCATGCGAAGAGTGATTGATGTTCTCACTATAGCGTTCAAGCTGTACTCATCATAAAATCCACTCAGTCCGATGTGCCTCAGTGATTCTAATCCTGGCATGTCCCAAATCAACTGAAGGTTGCAGAAGCACAGCAAAGTTGTCCATGAAACTCTACCAAAGTGCTTACTTGCAGTCCTTTTGACTCTAAGGACTCTATTGGGCTGGATCATAGTTGCAATCACTGATCTTAAATGGGAGACACAAAATACGTTTAGTGTCTCAATGACAACAGTGTGATGTCCTCATTTCAGTTGACCTTGGGGGAGCAGAGAAGTAATGCTGTTGTCTTTTGTTTCAATGCCAACCCCTAGAGAAGGTAGATATTTTCAATATCTTCATTTAAACTGCAGTCTTTTAAATATCTTTTAAGTGAAGCCTTATAATATCTTCCTCTAAAAACATAGTCTTTGTGAAACGGCATATGTTTCATTTTTTTTTCCCTAGTGATCCTAAAAGCCTTTCTAATTTGTAGCTTACGTACTGAAAAGAAATGAAACGTATGATTCAAAGAAAAAGGCACTCTATTTTTGCTATTACAGACACTTATAAGAAAAGAAAACCAATACAGGACCTGTTCCAAAAACCATTATCTGCTAACTGTAATACTAATAAGTATGAAAGCATGAATACTGACTTAGAAAATGTGAGTTCTTACCCCCCACATAGTGACAGAACATCAAAAGCTTATGTATAAAACAAATAGAATTACACCAATATACGTAAGGTTTATGAATGAGGTAGGTATGTTACAAGTAGAGCTCCTGGCTTTGGAGCAAGAAAAAGTTCAACTTCAAAAAGACACAGCGGTCCACTTGCTGCTATCTTTTTCTATCAATTGTCTGATCTAGTCTGATTTTCTACTTATGGAAAGGTCATGTGTAAAATGGCATTATTCAAATATGTAATTGTGTGTAGACATAGATTATTTCTGCTCTCTAAATGATAAGAGTACAGGAAAACTTTCTCATAATCCTTGTTCCTTTTTTTTTGGCATATGTTTCATTTACAAATAAAAGTGTTCATTCTATTTCATATATTTGAGTATACATACAGATATATAATATATGTATACACATATATTTATGACTAACACTAACATTGTTATCCCTAATACTGACTAACATTTTTCGAGCACTAAAAATATGTGTTAGTGGAGCTAAGCTAAGCACTTTTGATGCTTTGATGCCACATTTTATTAAATCCTCACAGCAATTTTATGAAATGGGATTATTATTTTGATTGCATAGATGAGGACATCAAGGCTTAAAGAAATTACATAACTTGCCCAAGTCTACAAAACTGGTAGGTGGGAGAGCTCGGACTTCAACTACATCTCCCTGGTTATGAAGTTGTAAACTATACTATGAAGGTTGTTTTTGTATTTTAAAAGTATGGCAAAATAAAGAAAAACAGTCCTAAAAATATATTTCAGGGTATCTCAAATGTTTCACATATCACTTGTTTTTGAATTTTGAATGTTCCTTCATGATATCAGTGTGGATATTCTAATGTATTTTAGTTTGCTTTGACCATATTCTGAATACGATACTTGCTATAACTATTTTGCATGTATTATATGCTATCTTTCCTCTTTAGTTCATAGATAAGTATTTTCATCTCTGTAATAGTCAAAGGCCCATAGAAAAAGCTGGTGAAAATTGTCTATTTATCTCCTATCCAAATATCTTGATAAGGGCATGCTGGCCTTCTATCTAGAAATAAGACTTTGATACACATTCAATAAGCAAGCAGTTGCTGTTATAGTCAAATATTTGTTTTGCCTCATTAAATGTGGGGGAAGCAAGGATAGCAATGATTCATTTTCTGTTTTCTTGACTGTGCCACTCAACTTATTTTGTGAATACTTATTAATTTCCATGACACTCCTGTGGTTTAGGATTAAGGTTTTACATATGGTAAAGTAGGGGAAATGAAATACTATGAAATTAAATTTGCACTAAAAATCTGTAAGAGACCTGACATCATGAGTAGTACAAGATAGAACCAGAATTTAGGAAGTTCTTAGTACTGTTTTTATTTCAGTGTAGGTATGGTATAAGTGAAATCTTTCCATTGGAGGGGACAGTACTATTTAATCAAAAGATCACTGAATCAGGTATCAATGTTCATTCATTTTTTTGACATGACTGATAATTAACTGTGCATCTTTAATTAAAACTGTTCAGCCTCTAGACCTCTGATTTCTCACTCAATAAGTTAATATGTTGGTAGAATGATATATATTTTTCACCTAAAATTACATGATATAATGAATTAATGGTTTTAGCCAAACATAAATGGGTAGAGCTCCTCCTCATGAAGCTGGTGCACAAATGGTCAGGGTGAGAATTTAAAGAAGTAAGCTCAGGCGGGACTCTCACCCTTTCTAAAGAAACCCCAAACTTCAACTTCCTTGCTCAGAATTAATGTACGAAAGACAAGATCTTCCTGGGTCTAAGTCAGAGTTGAGGTTTGCTGAGACTTTGCAATATGAAACTTCCATTTGTGGAAAAATATAGACTGGCTGATTGTGTGGGCAAATAAAATAGAAATACTTTGTTTATAAACTGTCAACTCTCCCCTGCTCAATGAATTTGATCCTTGCATAATTAAATGACCTGGGCTCAATGATTTAACATGTCATCACTACAGTCCTTCCCTTGCTTTTGCTTCTAAATATATGCTTCCATTATATACATCACCCCAATTATTTTAACATTCCTTTATCTCAACTCAGCACTTTCAGGAAAAACTTAGCTTTTCATATTGTTATCTCCTTTAACATCTTTGTTTTCTTTCCAAAATGTAGAATAAGTTAGCTCTCTTGAGGTTACAAATAATTTCTCCGCCATGCAAAGTCTCTGTTGTAATGAACAGGAAGTATCTTTAATTTTTTATGAAAACAAAGCTCATTTAGTTTTTGTCATATATGAGGGAAAATTAAAAACAGCTTTTACTGACATTAGAGTTATTATATTTTTATTGGACCATACGTTGTTGGAGACACTTATCACTGAATATGTAGAATAATATGCATGGACTCTCAGAGAGTTGGGGGTGACTAAGGACTGTTTCTACTTCCACTCCATTCAGTGTGCAATTCTCCTGCTCAGTGTTCACTTATTGTCATTCTCTTCAGTCTTTTCAAAATCTGCAACTTCAATATATTTATTTTTGCTACCTTTGAGTAATTGCTAGGTAGACAGTGAGGGATTCAGGGTCTCCTAGGGATGAAAGTGGGTGCCTTGCCTTTGGTGCTGCCTTGAGCAATTGTCCCACCTGAGAAAAAGGACAAGGGTGGGCCCCAGGCCCCCCATCTTGGTGCTGCCCCATCTTAATCTTATCCCAAGTGACTGCCATACCTGGGGGGACCAATTTCATTTGCAAATCCAGTATCTGTAAACCTGATCTCATCTTCACTCAACCTATCTTCCTTTCTTATATCTCTTCCCCTGTTATTAAAGTTGGCAACAGTTAAATCACCTTTGAATTTTCCATTTGCTCATTCAATTTCCTATATCTTTATACAGGGACAAATCAGTCACCAAATCTTAACAATTCCTTTGTAATATTTCTCTAATCCGTATAATCCCCTTGTAATATTTCTTTAATCCCTTCCTATCCATTGATCCTCTATAGATCGAGTCCTTTTTACCATAAGCCTGAATTATAATAATAAGATCAGTGTCCATATTTCTTGCTGTAGTTACATAATTTTGCATTGCATGCCCAGACTTTGCGAGCAAAAGATATGGTCATACAACATCCCTAACTCAAATATATATAGGACCAGAGACTGAGGAATAAAGTTCACACTCTTGAGCCTGAAATTCAAAATGCTTCTTGACTGCACCTCAAACATTTTTAGCCTTCTTTTGGGCATCTTCATATTTCTGAATCGTAGTTATGTTATAGTCAAGTAATCTATCCTTCCTATACTTTGTGTTATTTTCTCACTGTTAATGCACTCTGTTAGGCTCGCTTAAATTTTCTTCTCACTTTACTTTTCATATACAAATACGTTCTTTTTTTTTTTTTTTTGAGACAGAGTCTGGCTCTGTTGCCTGGGCTAGAGTGTCGTGGTGTCAGTCTAGCTCACAGCAACCTCCAACTCCTGGGCTCGAGCAATCCTCTTGCTTCAGCCTCCCGAGTAGCTGGGACTACAGGCTTGTACCACCATGCATGGCTAATTTTTCTATATATTTTTAGTTGTCCAGCTAATTTTTATTTTTAGTAGAGATGGGGTCTCACTCTTGCTCAGGCTGGTCTTGAACTCCTGACCTCAAGCGATCCTCCCGCCTCGGCCTCCCAGAGTGTTAGGATTACAGGCGTGAGCCACCACATCTGGCCACAAATACATTCTTTAAAATCTCTCTTCATCCATTAATATTTTTCTTAATACTTGGAGGCCACACAAACTGCCTTACTCAAAATATTGAAGGTACTTCTCCATGGTATTCATTTGGCCTTTACTGCCCTGTGTCATTTCTGCTGGCATACTATATAACCATTCTTTTCCATGTATTGTACAAATTATTGTATATATTTATATTTTACTTGGCTTACAATATTACACACTTCTTATAAGGATAATTTCTTAAATATCTCCATAGCCTAATAGCACATAGATATTCCAGTGTCTTGAATTAACTGGTTCATAAGTCATTCATTTAATACTTGAAAAATCTGTCTAAATAAAACTCACTATGGCCTATAACTAACTATGGGTGAGAAACTCTAAACCAAGAAGATCTTAACATTTTCATCAAAATTTCCACTGGACAGAAACAGATGAGAGAATCATAATGATAACTTATTCCAGTTTAATCCTGGTAAAACTGAAAATCCCCACAGCAGAAATTTCCAAAATCAAGATTAAAATATTTTTGACAAACATAAAGAATTCTCTACCAGAATGATCTGAGAACAAATAATTATGAACCCCTATAGATAAATGTATACATTTCCTCATCTCTTTCCACCTCTTTCCACATACAATGTCAGAAACACTTTCAGAGATAATGTTTATAGATTGTAACTGTGTAATTTGTAATTCTGGATTTCACACCCCAAAACATTAGTTGTTGTTCTTTCTTCTTCTAAGAAAACTATCCCCAATGAACTGGAAAGGTTTTATCCAGCACCTGCCAGTCCTAGCTTGAGTGATAAAATATACATATGTATCTATATATATTTACTTTAAAATTCATGCATTTCCGAAATTGTGTAACAACTCCTATAAACCAAAGCCATATATTCATAATATATTGATACAATTTATTACACTATATTTTAGTATTATATATCATTACTATGTTAACTCTTAATAATATGTAGGATTTATTTCTTAATAAAAAGAGTATTGACATCACAAACTAATAAGTGACTATAAATAGAGCTTATGTAGTTTACTATACAATTTACATTCAGTCCTCACCTTCAGTATTTGTCATTTGACTTTCATGAAAAATTTCAATGGCTTCCTTAGGGGCACCAAATGGAACCAACCCTTGTGATGTGGCATTGTCTTTTAATAAGAAAAAAAATTAGTGAGCAGTTAATATAAATTTTTTAAATAAGCAACACAAAGTACAAAACTATGTTGAGAAAGTATTCTCCTTGAAAAAGTAACTACAATACAATTATTAATCAAAACCCACAGTAGGATATCTTTAGATGTTTTCTCTGTGCTAAGAGGTTTAACTCTCACAAGAAGTACTCAAAATAGCATGAAGTTATTAAAAGCAAAGAGATGAATCATTATGCGCTGATACAGAATGTTGTCCAAGATATACTAAGTAAAAACTATCAAGGCAGAAAGTTGTATGTAAACTTTGTCATCACTTTTTAAAAATAGATGTATGTAGAGATTGAGAGATAGATATTTATGGACACATAAAATTTCTAGATTAAGAAACTGTTAGAATTGGTTATTTTTGGAAGGAGGAAATGTACAGAGAGAGGAGAAAGTTTTTATTTCATTTTATAATCTCTAAAGTATTTCAAAATTCTCCAACACAAGAATACATTATTATTTGTTTGGCGGTGTTTTCTAAAGTTATATATATCTACACAAAAGGCAGCAACTGCACTCTCAAGTCTTTACCCAAGAGAAATGAAAGTGTAAGTTCATAAAAATACCATTCCAGAACATTTATGATAGCTTTATTCATAATAGTAGAAATGAGAAACAACCCAAATGTCCATTGCTAGAAAAAGACTTTAAAAAGCCCTCTGTAGTCATGCAGTAATATAATGCTGACCAGTCAAAAAATGAGCTACCAATATATGAAGTAACATTGGTGAATCTCAAAAACATGTTGCACAAAGAAAGCGAGATAAAAAATAGTGGATACTGTATAATTCCATTACCATGGGGTACAAGAAAAGACAAAACTAAGATACGGTGATAGAAATGAAAACAGTGGTTGTCCACCGTAGGTGAGAAACTTTCTGGGGTGATGGAAGTTTTTTTAGCTAGATAAAGTAGTGGTCACATGCATGTGTATACTTATCAAAATCCATTAAATTATAAATTTCAGATGAGCATTTCTTTTTATATGTTGTCAAACAAAATATATTGTTTTACTTTAAAGGCATTAAAACATTTTGACAGATTATCCATCCATACATATCAGATTTAAGTGCTTGTAGAATATCTTATGTTAACAAGTACTAACCATTATAAATAGAATATTTACACTCCAAAACACACTAAAGAATAAAATAAGGCAAAAGTAAATTTATGGCAAAAATAGGCAATGATAGAAGAGTGTTGAAAAAGCATGAAAATAATAAAACATAATGCTAATCAAATAATTATTGTAATATAAAAATGATCTATGTTTATCAAAAAAACCAAAACAAATATAAAATTATATCAAAAATTTGTAAATAAACCCAATGCAATTCTTTTTTCTGAAAAACAAAACTTGATGTGACATACTAATAAAAAATCTAGAACTTAAGCACAACAATATTGAGAGTTATTATTTTACAACTGAAGCTACAGTTAATGAAAAATTATTGGTGTGTGTGTAATAAAATAGCTTATTATATTAGAACAAACAATATTTTTTTAAAGATGAATAGAGATTTAGAGAAAAAATATAGGGAGAAAATTTAATTCACCATCATTTATCTATGGCATATCCAGTTCAGAATAACTAAACAATATATAGAATATAAAGAATACAATAAGGAAAAATCAATATACATCTTATGAATCCCAAAATGATACCAATTATATCATTTTAAAGGTAATAAAACTTTATGAAGAGTGAAGGTATAACAATCTAATAACTCAAAAAATTTTAACAAGCAGAAACTAGTGGCATTACCTAATCAATTTACTGTACAATTAGTAATTAATCATATAAAATTAATTCAAAGGTATTTGAAAATTTAATGTACATTTCCAAATAACAAATGTGCCAAAGTATAATTTCATATAACAAAAAATATGTATTATAAAATACAAACACTTTGTAAGAAAACCTTTTTGATGTGTTCAAAACATAGAAATACATTCAGAATTTAAATGTTTAATAATAGATAAGTAACATACTTAAAATACTGGTATAAAAGATGAAAATATAAATGTGTATGCAAAGACATTAAAAGGAAATATAGGAAGGAAATGATTGTACAAGTGTAAGTAAATGTCTGCTGGTAAGCCAGCCAGCCTACCACATCTGGGCTTGTTCATAAATACCAGCATAGAATAAGTGTTAAACATTAGACAGTATTGGAAGCATATACCCTACTTTCCAAGCTGCTTCAGTCCCCTTCTCTGGTTTCTTTCTTCACAGACTCTGTGGTGATGATTTGAGCTTTTGCCATAATTTAGATCTCATTATTATCCTTAAATTTTACTTTTACTCTAATCTTCAGATTAGATAGACATTCCCCAAATACGCCTAAGTCTTGATGACTCCAATGCTCACATTCAGTTCTTCAACTAGTGACTTGGGGAGTCTGCAATGCAGATGTTTTGTGGAATGTTCAAAGTATTAAAAGAAAAGGGTTTTTCCATAATCGAATCCTTGTGCAAATCAGACATTGACATGGGAGAGTCAGAATTGTAATAGAAAATATACCTAAGACACAATTCTTTAAAAAAGATTTTTAAAAATTGGAAAAGTTAAGCGCAAATAAAACATTACCAACAGAATTTCATTCCGTATAGAAATGTATTATAATAATATGAAAACTTAAAAGAAAATTAATGCATCAGTCATTTAAAATGTCTCCATGCAATTCTTGCCCCATGGTGATCCAGTTTTCCTTTCAGTAGGTAACTGACATTATAATTTTCTTGTGTGTACTTCCAGATACTTTAGGGCTACGAGAAAATTTCATATGTACATATACATGCTTGTGTGTATATATGTATGTGTGTGCATATGTGCACATATATGAAATATATGTGCAATATACACATATACATATGTACATATATGTATGTTCATACACGTATATACAAACATATACATATGTTTATACATTTTTTTAATTCTCAGGACATAGAAAAATGTCAACTTTAAAATCATATTTCAAATTCAACTTCATATTTTGAGTTGTTATAATAATAGTTTTTCACATGCTAAGATCAGTCAAAACAGGATGCATCTTAAAATTCAAGATTGGTAGAGTATAGTTTAACTGACAGTTTTTTATTTCTTAAGAGTTTATAAAATAATTGTGAGTTTACAACTAAATGTATCTTATATTTCATGAAATATTAGTTTCACAGCATCTCATAGTATACTTTGTCATAATTTATTAAACCAATGAAGGTGGAAAAATCTCAAAATGAGATTGACTAATATTTAGTAAACATATACATGACTTTGATTTCAACATATTAATTTACTTAATCTTTATGATAATGCATATTAATTTATATTTTACACATAAGTAAAATGTGGCCCAGAAAGGTAGTGAACAAAACCAGGTTCACAAAGTTAGTAACTGATGGAACTATGATTCAAACTTTATTATCTAGTTCCAAAGTCTTTTCAACTACAATAGCTCTTTTCAAAATTGTGTTTAAAATATGAAATTCCATGAGATTATTATAAGCATAGAAAGAAAAGTGGTTCTATGCTCTAATAGCATATTGTTTAGCAGGACTTTTTAGAGCTTTCAATATGGTATCATCATCAAAAATCTTTAAGAAACAGAAAAATTGCATAGAATTTCTCATTTTATTTTGCCTCAGAATCATTTTTTTTCCTTAAGCATATCTTGGAGTACATTAATATATTCAACAGGACACTCTTTGAGGAGTACGTTCTAAAGCACATTACCTCTCAAATTTGGGAAGACACAGAATTCAGAAGGGAATTAAAATTGTTAAATTTTATAAGCCAGAAAAATTATTCTCATCATATATACATAATTCAATATAAAATAATGGTATATAGAACTTACATTTCTGGGAATGGCAGAATAGGCTTATCAGATCCACTTTTCTACTAAAAATAACTAACAAAGGCTGGATACATGGATATAGATAGAGAAATAGATATATAGATATTTAAAACTAAACAAGATAGTTAGAAACCACTAGGACAAAATTTAAAGGAGAGTAGAAACCTAGAGTTTTAAGTGGAGCACAGGCCATAAAATTGACATTTTACACAAAGGTCATTTGCAATTCCCAGAGAACTTGGACTGGGTTTGATGACTTATAAGTGTCAGAAAATAATCAGCCGAACTTAGTCTCAGGAGTTATCAACCAGTGGTGCATAGACAGAATTAAGAATTTAAGATGGAAAAAGATTTTTTACTTTATTTTCAAAATATTCTGGACTTTTTAAAATAATATTTAAAAATATATTCAAGCCAGGGAGTATAAGTTTCAACAGGCTTCAAAGGGCCTATGGCACAAAAATTTAGACCCCTTAGCTCCCAATTAAATTGTAAAATTCACTTCAAGCCTGGATAACAAACAGCTATAGCCTCAGAGTAAATGTAAACCAGAAATAATGACCTCAACAATTTCTATCAGAACTCAAGGAATTATAGAGAAATTTTCTCTCTGACGTATACAATAAGTATAAAAAAAACAAAACAAAAGCAAAAGACCTCATCTTTGTGACATTAAAACTCTGGCTACTCCTCACTTAAATTTGCAGATTCGGTTTTCATCATTGGACATTTCATGGACACCTCAGTCCATGAATTTGTTTTCAGTTTGCACCATATTGGTATTGCTCCATGTTCCTGGCAGAAGTAAAAGCAAATGTACTCTGGAAAAAGCCATCTGTATCTTAAGCTTCATGGAATACCCACAAATAATTTTTTCAAGTGCAATAAGCAGTACAGGGTCAAAGTAACAAAACACAAAATAAAAGTGGGCACCACATCTCAAATAACACAAAGAAATCAATTTCAGATGGATTGAAAATCTAAATGTGAAAGTCAAAACTCAAAATGTTTAGAAGATGATTTGGATGAATATCTACATAACCTCAGAGTAGACATTTCCTTAAATAATATATAAAAAGTTTGACTTCAAAAAAATAAGAACCTCGGTTCATCAAAAGGCAATATAAATAGATTATATTATATAAATATAAGGCATGAGTATAAGAAAATATTAGCTACATATATGACTGACTTAGAACAAGTGTTCACATTATATAAGGAACTCCTACAAATCACTGTAAAAAAAGACAAATGACTCAACAGAAAATTAGAAAAAAGATATAGTCAATCTGCAAAAGTAGAATTGAAAATGCCTAAAAGCAGGTGGAAAAATTTTTAATTTCATTAGCAATCAGGAAAATTAAAATTAAAATCACAATTAGGTATTGTTTCATACTATGGAGATTGTCAATAATTTAATATCAATTTAAAAATTTAATAATAATATCAAGTGGTAACAAAATGAAGCAATTAGAACATTTCTATACTGCTATGGCTCTGTAAACTCATACTCTTACAATTACTTTGGAAAAATAATTTAGCATTATCTAATAAAATCAATGATAGACATATCATGTACCTATCAGTTCTGCTGATAAGTACACCTTAGAAAAACTCACACAGGATGTACATACAAGGATGTTTCTAGGAGCACTGTCCAAAATAACCAAAAATTAGAAGTAACTTAAATGTCCTTCAACAGAAGAAAGGATAGAAATGAAATGGCACCATAGTATTTGATATTATTGTATAATGGTACAAACAAGATGCATGAAACTCACAAATAACATTGATCAAATGAAAGCAACAACAAACGTGAAGATAATAAATAACGTTGAACAGAGGCAGCCACATACAAATATTAATGCAATATAATTTCAATTAATAACTATGCAAAACTAAAGTATATCTTCAGGGATGTATATATATGTAATACTACAGTTAAAAAGAAAAGCAAGGAAATTAGTATTAGATATTGGATGGCATAAAGTATTGATCAGGAGGGTTCAGGAGGGTGCAGGAAGGCCTTCTGAGGCATTGGTCATCTCTGTATGTGGCCTGAGTGGAGGTGACACTGACACAGATTTTTCCTCATAATCATTTATTTAAAAAATGCATGTAGCTTTGTTCACTCTCCTATAAGTATGCATTATTCAAAATGATAAACGGAACAAAGGAAATGGGATATACAACATAAACTACCAACAGATTAAGTATTTTTTAAAGAAAAGTTAAGATTATACTCACTGATAGATTATAGGCACAAGAATGACTGAAAATGTTTTCATTCTTAGAATATTTTTAAAAGAAAATAAATATATGACAAGAAAAAAAGAGATGAAAATTATACAGGTCGTTATATTTGGATACCTCCATCTGTCCTTGCCTGCGCCGCCTCTCTGAGAGCCTTTGCTTTGAGACATGTTCCATCTATAAAAAGTAAAATGAAATAAAATAAAACATCTGCTTCCTGAGTCAATTATCCTGCCCTATTTTGCACAGGTAAGGGTTAGCGGAGAAAATAGCCCCAGAAGAAAGAGATACAGGCTAAACTGCATAAGAAAGGACAGAGAGGATAGACAAAACAGAGAGACAAAATTTGAGTGGTGTTTCTCTGGAAGAGTATTTGACAGAGAAGCAGAGAATGGGAAGTTATCTTAGGTGACATTCTGAGATGATAAATGCATTAATAATTTTAATAGAAGCTTCTTTGTGATTCCTCTAATCAATGCTTTTAAGACAACTTTAATAAAGAATAACTCTAATTTCCAAGGTTATGTTACATACGGATTTTTAAAATCTAACAGTACGGCAAGATATGCCTTGTGATATAGTCCAGTTCACTATGAGAGTTACACTATAAAGAATGTGATACATGGAGAGATAAATAAAATTATTTACACATAGAATAACTGCATTTCTAGGAAATCACCATGAAATCAAAATAATTGATTAAAGTTTACAAAAATGTCATATAAATAATCTGTCTTGATTTTGTAAAAAGAATAAATAGCATTGTCAGCACCAAAGAAATAAAAATATATCAAAAAGACATTATTATAGTCACAAAACTACAAACTATGTAGGAACACATTTAATACTTATCTCTAGATTAAAAAACAAGTTGGTAATAGTATAAAGTATTACTAGAACATAAAAATGTTTAAACAAACAAGAATACAAATTACGCTCCACATTAGTAAGACAAACTATTACAAAAGTACCTAATTTTTGCAACTTAAAAACTGGTATAAAAATATTAAGACTAATTTGGAACTCAATAATTATTTTTTAATTTTAAAAATGGGTAATAATGTCAAAAAAATCTGAAAATGATGGCAGATATGTGCATGTGTTTGTAGAGGAGAGATGGCATAGTCTTATGAATATTCGAATATATCTACTATTTTAAGGATGCATTTAAAGGTTATTGCAAGAAACTATTGTGTAGATCAATAAAGAAATAAGAATTAGATGCTTCTCTACAAAAACAAAACATTTGAGAATAAATTAAACTGCAAAGTAAGATATCAGAAAATAACTTTATAAATATTTTAGATATCTCAAAGAAATTTTTGAAAAATAAATTTAAATTCAAACTATAAAATAAGAGCTTATAAAATAATTGTTTTAATAAATCAACATATCAAATGCAGAAATAGAATAGATCAAAGTTCAGTATTCATAATGCTTTTCCTAAATAACCAACATTAGTTTTGATGTCTCTCTCCTTTCACACAAGTTTCATTAGGACAGGCTATTTTATAGCCACAGTGCATTTGGCACCTACTAGAAGGCCCCAGACATAGTAGGTGTTGACACATATTCGTTGAAGGAATGACAGAATAAATGAATGAATAAGGGAATACATTTGAGTGAAATAATGATCACACTAAGAAAACAGGCATACCTCAGAGATATTGCAGGTTAGATTTCATACAACTGCAATAAAGTGAGTATCTCAATGAAGCAAGTCACACAAATATCTTGGTTTCTAAGTTTATATAAAAGTTATGTGTACACTATACTGTAGCCTACCAAATGTGCAATAATGTTGTATCTAAAAATGTATATAACTTAATTTAAAATACTTTATTGCCAATAAATGCTAGCAATCAATCATCTGAGCCTTCAGTGAATAGTAATCTCTCTGCTGGTGGAGGGTCTTGCCTCTATGTTGATGTCTGCTGACTGATCAGAGTAGTGGTGGTTGCTGAAGGCTGGGGCAGCTGTGGCAATTTCTGAAAATAGACAATGAAGTTTGCTGCATCAATTCACTCTTCCTTTCACAAAAGATTTCTCTATAACATGTGATACTGTTTGATAGCATTTTAACCACAGTAGAACTGTTTCCTAATTTGGAGCCAACCCTCTCAAACCCTGCCACTGCTTTATCAATTAAGTTTGTAAGATATTCTAAATACGTTGTGGTCACTTCAACAATGTTCACAGCACTTTTACCAGGAGTAATTTCCATTTCAAGAAACCACTTTCTATGCTCATCCCTAAGAAGCAACTTCTAATCTTTGAAAATTTTATCATGAGATTGCAGCAATTAAGTCATATCTTCAGGCTTCACTTTTAACTCTAGTTCTCTTGCTATTTCCACCATATTTGCAGTTACTTCCTCCACTGAAGTCTTGAACCTCTCCTAGTCATCCGTGAGAAACTGAATCAACTTCTTCCAAATTTCTGTTAATGTTGCTATTTAGACCTCCTCTCTACAGATGCTCATCATCATTGGCCATTAGGGAAATGCAAATCAAAACTACAATGAGATATTGCTATAATCATAAAGTTAAAAAAAAACCCAGCAGAATATAACTAGTATTGGCAGGGATGTGGAGAAATTGGAGCCCTCATATATTGCCATTTGGAATGTAAACTTTTGCTGTTTCTGTGGAAATCAGCTAGGCAATTACTAAGAAAGTTAAACACTGAGTTACAAAATGACTCAGCAATTCCGTTCTTAAGTACATAACCAAAAAACATATGTCCACAAAAACACTTGTATTCAAATGTTCATGGCAGCATTATTCATAATAGTCCCCAAATAGAAACAATCTAAATATCCATCTAATGATGAAAGTATAAAAATATGTGGAATATTCATAAAGTAAAAAGGAATGAAATACTGATACATTTTACAACATGGGTGAATCATGACAACATGACTCTAGTTTAAAATAAGAAAGATACACAAAGTCAACTATTACATAAATTAATTGATATGCAATGTCTAGAATGAGCAAATCCATAGAGAAAGAAAATAGATTTATGGTTGCCAAAGGCTGGGTACAGAAGGAACGGGAAGTGATTGCTAATAGAATAGAGTTTCTTTTGGGAGATATGAAAATGTTCTAGAATGAGGTAGTAGTAATGGCTGTACAATCTTGTGCTGGTACTAAAAATGCTGAATTGTAAACTATGAAAAGGCGAATTTTATGGTATGTGAATTACAGCTCAAATTTATAAAGTAAAATACAGTATCACTTATAACAGAATATGTGCCAAAATAGAATAGCTATTTAAATTATGATAAAGAAGATTGGGCACAATTATTCAATAAAATGTAATCATCAACTGGCAATATGGGTATAATTTAAATTTAAAAATTAGAATTACAATGTATTTATATAAATACATGTACATGCATAAAAGGTAATATATACAAATGAGAACAGTAGTTTTTTACTACTAGGCATATTTTCTGTATTTACAAAATTTCTATGTTATATTCTAGGAAAAATTTGAAATTTAAAGAAATATAAAAAATCCTTTGGAATCCAGGCAAGAAAACTAAGTTGATTATAAAGAGATGAAAATAAGATTGGCATTATTTGATGCCATATGACATTTGAATAACACATTTAAGATACATAAACAAACAAACAAAAGAAAATAGAAAATGTGCGCCAAGGAATTTACCAATAAGATTATCATTAAAGTATATGCCACAGGAAATTGTTATAAACATTCAAGAACTGAGAGAATATGATCCCTTTGATCCCTTCCTGCTGAATCTACGAAAAAAGGTATACAGTACAACAAAGATGATGAGAGAAATTTAGCATAAATACTGGCAGTGAATCTTGAATACATTAGCTTTTTAACTAGTATTAAAGCATGGGGAAAGGATACTAGACTAAAAGGCTTATTTTCTTATGCCCTAACAATGCTGATACAGTACTACTATCAAAAATGTAGTGTTGGGCTGGGAATAAGAGAGAATATACAAAGCATAATAAATATTCCTCTAAATCAAATGTTAGGAAAATGGAATGGAAGGATAAGAAAAGCTTTCTAAATAATTTTGGTATTGTTCATCATATGGATCAAATACATACTATCTAAAAAAGAAAGGAATAAGTTATTAGTATGTGAGTGATCATTATAACAACAAACCTTCATAAATATTAAAAAGGACAACTAATCCACACAATGCAAATGTATAAAAATATTTAAATGTAAAATATAAAAAATATAATGAAATTTAGAATTTATCAGTCTTATTTGTAATTGTAAATGGACTAAAATCATCTATAGCAGTTTTTAGTCTTACTAATAAAGTGAAATCTAACAACAACAATATATTGTATGCAATATACAAAGTGATATACAAAAATAAAAATTAAGTGATGGGCTAATAAATACTAGGCAAATGAATAGAAAATACAGCAATTATGATATTGATATCTGACAACATAGAATTCTGATCAGATAATATTAAAGGAGACAAGTGTAAATATTTCATAATAGTAAAGACTACTATTGTCCTCAAGTCTCAGGTTACCAAATGAATGTACACAAACCAGCACATTTCTATATACTATAAAACAAGCAAGCTGAGAATCAAATCAAAGATTCAATAAATGGTTCTAGGAAACCTGGATAGCCACATGCAAAAAAATGAAACAGGACACTTATCACTTGCCATATACAAAAATTAATACAAGATGGATAAAAGACTTAAATGTAAGACATGAAAACATAAATATTCTAGAAGAAAATGTAGGAAATACTTTTTTAGACATTAGCCTAGTGGGGAACCTATGGCCTTGGGGCCACATGTGGTCTTCTGGATCCTTGAGTACAGTCCATGTAACAAAAATATTTGTACCCCTTTAATATTTTGAAATAAAAAATACTAGAGATAATTTAAAAGGCCACAAATTATCACTTTGAAAAACTTAACACCTCTGTTAAGATTAATCAACTTGTGTTAATCCTTAAGCCAGGTTATTAGTGTGCAAATATTCATTTTATCAGTGTCCTTTATATGTGACATATGTCTTTCAGATACTTTTACATGTGGAAATATTTCCTATTTTACAATGTCAAGACACTACTCTGTAAAAAAGATACAATCCCTGCCTACTATGTAGAAAATACACATTATGAAAACTTAATAAATAGAAACATGAATGTAATATTGGTATTTTAACACAAATATATGATGTTGCCATGAAATTTAGTTTTGCATTTAGTGAAAATATTGCCTGAAAAATCAAAATATTTCATTTGCAAAAAGGTTCTGTTATTTGTAATAGAAATTGTTATTTCAAAGAGAGCTAACCATTTGTAAACATAAATCATCTGAAAATACTGCTGGTCAGCATGTTTAAGATATATAGCTGTAACTGTATAGAATAACTTTTAAAAGTTTAATACTTTGCTTTATGATTTATGTCAATTGAAAGCACAGAACAATCATACAATCGTTTATTTGCAGTATAATGAAAATTTCAATACAAGCATAGTAGTTTTATAATGATTGACAGAACATCAGAAAATGATTTATTTTGGATATTAATAAACATATTATTATTAAGAAAAGTATTAAATTAAGCAAGTTGAATATTGTCTCATAGAAGTTGGTACCTATGACGACTGTGTTCTTGTAACAGTCAGAGTTAATGACAAACCTTTTCAAAGACTGGTACATAATTAAGTTCAGTACATCATCTAGCAAAGATTGCTTTGGACTTAAAAGTTTAAAATCCAGAAAAACATAGTAATAAACACTGAGGTCTGATAAATTCATGTGGCTTAAACGCAGGCCTTTCAATGCTTTTTTTGATAAGCTCAAGATTCTCTATACTGGTTGGTGGTTTTACATAGAGGATAGGGTGTTTAATGATGGTATCATGCCAAAGAGATGAAAGTTAATTTTATATGATAGTTCCTATTGATGTCAGCATTCCAAATATTGTTTCTAATGTCATTCAAATACAAAAACCCTGAACTGTTAAACCAAGCACATTTTTTTGACTTTTTTTTTTATTGGGGGAAAACTACAAAGCATTTACAGTACAATGTTTACAGTCACAATTTGTAGTGAGCTGATTTCCCAAAATATATTACCACTCAAGCTGACTTATCTTGTTACATTCAAAAACCTACTCTGTCAAAGTAGTCCATAGAGTACATACATAGTGCTCCAACTGTAT
>CAUYRT010051329.1:0-96838 GCA_963574885.1 Lepilemur ruficaudatus
CCAGCGAATAAATTTTGATTCTCTGACTCTCCGTGTGCCGCTCCGTTTGTCCTCGGGGCCACCCGCTGTAACACTTGCTGTAACAGAGATGTAGTTAGAAGATTTGGTACGAACAGGAAGCAAGGGGAAGTTCCCTTTGACAGCCTCTATTTTCCCAATAAAACCTGAAACTAGGACCATAAACTCAGAGTAAGACTGAAAAAAGAGGTATAGGAGATTTGAAATATTAATAGATACCTATAAAAGTAGGAGACTACGGGAATATTATAGGGCAGCAGGGATGAACTAAAAGACCCACGTGAGGGGGTGGGTCGTGAATTTCAGATATTACTTTCTCCAGCCGTGCCAGAGACCTGGAATAAGCAGAATCGCACTTAACTAGAGTGTGGTTCTCCTAGGTAAGCTCAGCGAAAGGAAGGAGGATTACAAGAGTTGGAAATATATGCAAGAGAATGACAGAGTGATCAGCCCCTAAAGGTGAACAGGTTCAGAAGGAAAGTGAGCACAGAAGAAACTCGGGGGCTTGGATGTGAGTGCCTGTGATATGATATGGTATACATTAATATTCGGTCTTTGCTCTTGTTCCAGTCACAGAGTACCTAAAACCCTTAAAATTTCCTAGGTGACAGCAGTGTCTTCTCTTATTCATAAAGACCCCAATCAGATCATACCTGAGTTGATGATAATGCGGTAGCTTAGGGTAGAGCTCTTAGAGAGCCTCAGGATGGGGCCAGTCACCAGAAAGACCAAGTGATTAGAGAATTGGAGGGTTGGAACTTTCAGCCCCCACTCAGAGGGGTGGGGAAGGAAGCGAGGGTGGGGGCTGGAGATGAAGCTCTGTAAAAATGCTTAAATGACTGTGAGATTCTGGGTTGCTGACCACATGTTAGTGCCAGGGGGTGGTGTGCCTATAGAGGGCGTGTAAGTTCTACACCACCCCTATCCCTTGCCTTATCCATCTCTATACCTGGCTGTTCATCTATATCCTTTGTAATATCCTTAATAATAAACTGGTAAGTGTGTTTCCCTGAATTCTGTGAGCTGTCCTAGCAAACTAATTGAATCCAAAAAGAGGATTGTGGGAACCTGTTTGTAGCTGGTTGGTCAGAGTATAGGTCACAATCTAGTACCTGTGATTGGCATCTGCACTGGGGACAGTCTTGTGAGACTGAGTCCCCAACCTGTGGGATCTCACACCAACTCCAGGTACGTAGTGTCAGAATTGAACCGAATTATAAGACACCCTGTTGGTACCCACTGGAGAACTGCTTGGTGTGAGAGGGGAAAAAACCCATATCTGGTCACAGCAGTGTTCTCTGTGTTGAGAATGAGAGTAAAAGGAAAATGTTGGTGAGAATGTGGAGAAACTAAATCACTCATACATGGCCAGGTAGAATGTAAAATGGTATAGACAATCAGGGAAAATAGTTCTACACCTCTTTTCAAAACTAAAAACGGGCTTACCATAAACCCCAGCAATTACATTCTTGGGTATTTATCCCAGGGAAATGAAGACTTATTTTCACTCAGGAATTTGCATAGAAATGTTTATAGCAGCTTTATTTGTAACAGCCAATAACTAGAAACTACCAAGTGTCTTTCAATGGGTGAATGTTAAACAAACTGGCACTTCCATATCACAGAACGGTAGGTATTGCTATAGTTGGAATGTATGTGTCCCCTCAAAAGTCATATGTTGAAATCTTCACCCCCAAGATGAAGGTATTAGGATGTAGGCCCTTTGGGATGTGATTAGGTCTAAGGCTCTGCCCTCAAGAATGGGATTAGAGTGGCCTTATAAAAGAGGCCCAAGGGAGCTAGTTTGTCCCTTCCACCACATGAGGACACAGTAAGAAGGCACCGTATATGAGTCAGAAAGCAGGTGCTCACCAGACACCAATCTGCCAAGGCCTTGACACTCAGACTTGGACTTTCCAGCCTCCAGAACAGTAAGAAATAAATTTCTCTGTTTGTGGTATTTTGTTACAGCAGCCTGAATGGACTAAGACGATTACTCAGCAATAAAAATGAATGAACTATTGATACGCACGACAAACTGAATGAACCTCAGGAAATCATGCTGGGTTTTTTTTTTTTTTTTTAAAGGCAATCTCAAAAAGATATATAATACATAATTGCATTTATGTGACAATTGTGAACTAATATAATTACAGACATGAAGAAACAGATTAGTGGTTGCCAGAGGATAGGGAAGGAGGAGGGAGGGGAAGGGAAGTTTTGTGGTAATGGTACAGTTGAGTCTCCTGAATGTGGTGGTGCACATGCAAGGTTTTACACGTGATAAAATTGTATTTTTGTGTGTAAGTATGAATGCAAAAATGAATGCACGCATCACTGGTGAAATCTGAGCCAACTGTGGATTGAGCCAATGTCAATTTCTTAGTGTTGCTATTGCAGTACAGTTGTGTAAGATACTAACATTCAGGGAGCTTGAGGGAAGGGTACATGGGACTTCCCTGTACATTTCTGTGTAACTTCTCTCTATGGATCTGTAATTATTTCAAAATACAAAGTTAAGAGGAAAACAGATAAAACAAAATAGAAAATAAATATTTAAAAATTAAGTTCAAATAGATCAATAGTAAATCAAATCAAATCAATAATCAAAGTAAAAGATGAATTAATCTCACTTATTTACTAGATTATCAATTTAGATTTTAAAAAAGCAAAATGCAGTCATATATTGCTGACAAAAACTACAACTAAAACAAAATGA
This sequence comes from Lepilemur ruficaudatus, assembly GCA_963574885.1. Classification (NCBI taxonomy): domain Eukaryota; kingdom Metazoa; phylum Chordata; class Mammalia; order Primates; family Lepilemuridae; genus Lepilemur; species Lepilemur ruficaudatus. The sequence continues at coordinate 2,738 of CAUYRT010051329.1, forward strand.
CAAAGAATGGTGAAAAAGGATTAAAAAAGTGTACCATGTAAGTTACTAACTAAAAGAAAGCAGGATTATCAATATTAACAAAATAGAATTTAAGGCAAAAGTAATTAATAGGAATAAAGAGGAAAACTACATAATGTCAAAAACAAATCACAGGCCGGGCGCGGTGGCTCACGCCTGTAATCCTAGCACTCTGGGAGGCCGAGGAGGGTGGATTGCTCAAGGTCAGGAGTTCGAAACCAGCCTGAGCAAGAGCGAGAACTCATCTCTACTAAAGAAAGAAATTAATTGGTCAACTAAAAATACATGGAAAAAATTGGCCAGGCATGGTGGCGCATGCCTGTAGTCCCAGCTACTTGGGAGGCTGAGGCAGAAGGATCACTTCAGCCCAGGAGTTTGAGGTTGCTGTGAGCTAGGCTAACGCCACGGCACTCACTCTAGCCGAGGCAACAGAGTGAGACTCTGTCTCAAAAAAGAAAAAAAAAAAAATCACTAAGGCGATATGAAGTTCTATGTAGCTAGCAACAAAACCTTTAATATATACAGCAAAAACAGAATCACAAACAATAATGAACAAACCCATAATCGCAATAAGAGACAAACACACCTCTAACTGAAACTGAGGGAGGAAAAATTTAGCAAGGATACAGAGCTCCTAGTTTGTTTATTGAACTGCCTATTGCATCTATTTGGATGTCAAATGGGCACCTTAAACTTAACACTCCCAAAACGTGTCTCCCCAAATCTGCTCTTCCCACAGTGTTCCACATCTCAGTAAATGGAAATTCTACCTTTGATTCTTGAAGCTAAAAAGTTTTTAAATTATCTTTTACTCTTTTTCTCCTCTGCATTCAATCTAATGGTAAGTCCTGTTGTTCTTGCAAAACAGATCCACAATCTGACCATGTCTCACTATCTCCACTGCTGTCCTACTGGTCTGGGCCGCCATTGTGATTGTGTCTCTCCTAAATGACTGCAACAGCCTTCCAGCTGAGGTCCCTGCTTCCACCCCTTCCCCAGAAGTGAGAATATTCCTTTGAGACATCGTACATGTGCTCACAACTCTCCAACAGATGTCCACGGCGTACAGAGCAGGCGTTCCAGGCCTTCCAAGCTCTGCAGAAGGCAGTTCCTTACTGTGCAAGCCTTGCCTCTCATGCCTTACCCTGTGTTCACACCACACCAGCAATGCTGGCCTTCTTGCTGCTCCCTGAGCACACACCAGGCAAGCTCCTACCTCAGAGCTTCCTCACTTTCTTCTCCCCCCTCATAATTTGTCCCAGTATCATCTTCCACAACAAATCTATTAAAATTCCAACTAATGCTTTCATACCACCCTGGCACTCCTTATCCTCCTCCCTTGCTTTATTTTTCTCCCTAGCTACTTACTACAATCTAATGTTCTACACATCACTTATTTATTTTTACTCTCTACCCCCTCCCCCCATTGTCATGGAAACACCATAAGGGAAGGGTCTTTCGGTCACTGTCTTCACTGCCATATTATCAGTGTGCTTAAAAAAATTTTTAAGCATTTCACAGGACAAACAATTCAAAATTTGCACATGCAGAGCAGCTTTATGTAATTCTTTGATTTAATCCTCACAAAAAATGCTATTGGGTTTAAAGTCTTAGGTGGGTCCAATAATTTGTCTAAGAACACATAGTAAATTAAAAGCACAGAGTCCAGCCTTCATGACCTCCAGGGTTCTTTTCTTTCTGTTAGAACTGAAACAGCACGGCTGATGGTTAGCAGCATGAATCAAGAACGAGCAGACTGTGATTGGAGATACCTACTATGCTGCCACTCAATAAACCCAATGCAAAGAAATGTATCGCATTCAGACCTCAGGGCATTCTCAGTGCTTTGATGCTGCCTTTAATACTTGGCTCCCACAAAGCCTATCACACATGCAAACCACGGATCCACCTCTTCCCCAGTGGAGTCTTTGACATTCCAGGGTCAACTCCTTTTTCTAAACAAGCATAGATATTCCACTGACACACAATTATAAAATTTAGAGCTTGAAAACAAAAATTTAGAGCTCATTAACGACTGTGGGAGAAGCATAATGCCCACCTTCTGCCCCATTCTATATAGAGCCCTTTGTTGGCTGAATTATTTTTTTTGCAATCAACTGAGGTTTTGTTTTATCATTTTATTTGCTTACCTTGCCCTACTTGAGAAACTCATAAATTGTGCATATAACATTCAAACTAAGGCATATAAATAGAGCACACTAACTGTACACACACACTCCCCAACAGAAGAAAGGTCTTCTAGCTAAATGAATATTTCACTGTCTTATAGTATGTTTCAAACAAAAATAGTACTTTAACATCATTTACCTCAAGTATTTTATCTCCAGTTTTAAGTGCGTTTGTCTTTCCTGCTGGACTGTCTTCTAAAACTTGTTTGATAAATATGCCTTTAAGCTCCTCTCCATTCTTCAGGCGTTTTATAACAGTTTGTCCACCAACAATACTGATACCAAGAGACACATTGGGTTCCCTAAAAATCTCAACACTATAAAAAGAATAAAACAAAACTCACTCATTAACAAGTTAATTTAATCTGTTAGGCTGTCACTGTAAGTATTCAGCATGTACCAAATCCTTGTGACATAGTATATAAAAATAAATTTTCTAAATATATTTTTTAAATGTTATATAAATTTTACCTAGTTCCAAAATTATAAGATGCTATAAATAATTCATGACATGCAAAAGTTTCAACTGTGAAATGGATAGATTTCTGAAACAATAAATATAACTCAATATTCTGAGAAAATTTAGTTAGGCTTTAGTATTCCCATCTCCTATTACAATAAATTTTCTGCGATTAGTCCTTTTCATTTATATCCACAATGTTAGCAAAGAATGGACTAGGGAAATAACAAATGGGTGAAAAAAAATTAAGAAAGCCACATATATCACTTTGGCAAAAAAGCACAGACTTTCAGAATAAAATTAATTTGCCACTGAGAGGCTCATTGCCCAAGCTGCTTTCCCCAGTTAGCAGGTTTAACTGTGTGGTTCTTTAATCAGAGGACAGATTTTATCTGCTCCTAAGGCTACAAGGTTTTCTTTTCTTCCTACCTCCATGTCACTTTTAAAAAGAAAGTAGGGAATGAAACTTACCCCTCAAAGTATTATAGATTTTGCTCCAACTACAGAGATGTGGCCAATAATTACATTAAAAAGTAACTCAGAAAATAGCAAAGAGTTTTAAAGACAAAGCTCAGAATTCAATTACATGAAAAAAACAGTCTAGATGGAGGTGGTGGAATTAATAATGCATAAAGAACAGAGAGAGCAGCTACAGGAAGATTTTTATCATCTTAAAGTGCAGCCTTGGTGAGTTCTTAAAACTACAACTAATCCAAGGGAAGATGGGTTTCCAACATATTCTGTTAGCACAAACTTGGACTTCCCACCAGGGGAGGAAGGCAGAGATAAATTGATATATATTAGATGGTTCAACTACTGTTGTTGTCTAGAAAAAAGCAGCTTTACTGTATTCAAGGCAGCTTTACCTGACTTGCTTAACGACACAGTGATACACTATACCTGGTCCTTCAGTTTACTATCATAGAAGGACATCTGTAAATTGCTTTCTCTGCAAGAGCATCAAAGATTTTCCTAATATTGGTTATAGTCTTTTGTCTGGCTAAAAATCTCTTAAAGAAAACAGCAACTGATTAAGCCCATACTGAGAAAGTCAGTAATGTCATCCACATACATTCTCGGTGGACCCCAGTGGCTGAAGTTTGGAGTTTCTTCCCCTTCACCTTCTTCTCTCTCAGGCAACTCACTGAGGAAGGAGAAAGAAAAAAAAATGCACACAACTTTTAAGACATGCTCTTATTATTAAAGGTTCTTGGAAAGTTATGAAATTGCACAATCTGTAGGCAGTTAAATAGTTATTAATTTTTAAGCTTTTAAAATACACACATCAATAAATATGCAAAGCAAAAATTTATTGCTTTAACATTCAACAAATCCAGCATCGGAAAATCATAGAATTATTATAAATATTTTTTTTTTGAGACCGGGTCTCACGCTGTTGTCCAGACTAGAGTACAGGGCATCATCATAGCTCATTACAAGCTCAAACTCCTGGGCTCAAGCCACCCTCCTGCTTCATTGCAACCACAAACTCCTGGGCTCAAGTGATCCTCCTGCCTCAGCCTCCCAAGTAGCTGGGACTAAACACGAGTATCACCTTGCCTGGCTAATTTTTCTTATTGTTTTTAGAAACAGGGGTCTCGCTCTTGTCTCAGGCTGGTCTCAAACTCCTGGTCTCAAGTGATCCTCCTCCTTAGCCTCTCAAATCACTGGGATTACAGGCGTGTTCCACTGTGCCTGTTTATAAACACTCCTATTGGTGACACTCTAGATGCTATTTTTTCTTTTTTTGAGACAGAGTCCTACTCTGTTGCCTGGGCTAGAGTCCCGTGGTGTCAGCCAACCTCAGACTCCTGGGCTCAAGTGATCGTTCTGCCTCAGCCTCCTGAGTAGCTGGGACTACAGGCATGTGCCACCATGCCCGGCTAATTTTTTCTATATATATTTAGTTGGCCATTTAATTTCCTTCTATATTTTTTAGTAGAGACAGGGTCTCGCTCTTGCTCAGGCTGGTTTCGAACTCCTGACCTTGAGCGATCCCCCCCCTCGGCCTCCCAGAGTGCTAGGATTACACGCGTGAGCCACCGCACCCAGCCCTTCCAGATGCTATTTTTTAAAAATATGTGTTTGATTTGTACAATTTCACATTTGTTTCTCTATCAATATATAAAATATATTCCTTACAAATTAGTATAGATTAACTGGCTAACAGACATAAATTGACATGTGTCATACATATCAAGTATAAATCAACATACACGGGTAAACATGATACCTCTTTCTAGATTTTTCAGTAACTCTAACCCTAAATAATTCCCGTCATTTGTATCCCATGAATATTGTGTGGTTATATAACACTTTTCAGTTTATACATTTATACTTAATTAGTTACAAAAGTAATGCCATCTAATAGGGTATAGAAAGACATTACCATAAATTATCTGGAAGAAAAATCAGGCATCTTAAGTTCAAGTCTAACCTGTACCGTGAAATAGGTATGTGACTTTGGACATCAAATGCAATATGTCTGATATTGTAAATTGCATTATTCTATACAAAAATGTGGCACTATCTCTTCCAGCACATTTTCATAAAAACCCTCTAAAGTAAGCACAGCAGGTCGTACTGTTATTTTACACATGAAGAACTAAGGCTTAGACAAGGCTCAGACATACTATCACAACCTCACAACCTCTCCACATGTGTCCAAATCTGTGTCAGTGCTAAGTTTCAATGCACCATTTTTCCCTGAATGCTCAAATAAGGCCAGTAAAAAACAGCAAAACTCTACCTTTTGACCCCTGCATGGGTTTTCAAAGATAAAACAGTCTTAAGGCTGTGTGAAAGGAGAAAGCCAATCCAAACACCAGTTAAGAAATTGGGATCATTAATATCTCACCCACTACCAGACGTCTTTCTTACCTTAGCCAGTCTGATTTCTATGAAAGTATAAAACGCTATCAAAGTATCACAGCATTCAGGGACAAACAACTTGGCAAATGCTTGCTGGTTACTTATCTAAAGTCTTTTTCTCCCCTTCTTCCTTACCAACATAACCCCTCTTTTATTCCAGGTGGCTCTATGCCAGCTTTTAAAAAAATACATTTTCTGGACTTCCTTTTAGCTAATGGGAATCGTGTTCCATATCCGTGATATGGACGCAAAAGTCCCTGGGTGAGATTTCCAGGAAAACTCATCAAAGAGAGGGAGAATCAGCTGGCAGAAGCCTTTTGCTCTATGCCTTCCCCTTCTTCTTGCCTAGAATGCAGCGGTGATATTGGTGGTGAAGCATCCATCTTCAAGTCATAAAGAAACAATGAGGACTAAAGCCATACATTAAGGACACCAGAGCAGAAAGAAGAAGGTACTTAAGACCCTGATGACAGTAGCACCATGCCATCCTAAAGTCACCTTCTTCAAGACTTTTTACATGAAAAAAAATATTAAGCTATTTGGTTAAGCTACACTAAGTGGGTTTTATGTTCATGAGCAACTGAATACAATTTCAATGAAACACCCAGGATTCCACAACTTAAGTGAACTGTCTTCACTTCACCCTATTACATTATTGTTCTTTGCACATGTGCACATATATAGGCATTGGATAGTTGTGATCATAGCACAGACTTTCACATTTTGGTGATCTATGCCATAGTAATAAGGATTAAATAAGATATGACTGGCACCTAACTGAGCCTCAATCAACATTCATTTGCTTTATAATTTTTTAACTTGAATCCATATCAAAATTTCCCTAAATATTCTCATAATCTTTTTCATTTTTTTACTTAGTAGTCCCTTAATAGTTCATGGTACTGATGTAATTTATCTGCTATCCCAGTATACAATGAACTTAGATTATATCCTGTTTTTTGAAATATGGACATTACTGCAAGGAATATCTTCATACTCTGCTGTATTTTAGAATTTTCCTTTAAATAATTATTAATTGAAGTAAAATTGAAAACTAAAACCAAAACAACACTGAAATCTTCCTTCTTCCCATTTTCCACTTTCCTGTACCCCAAATCATGATAGGTAGCAAGGGGGGAAAAAAGGTAAGTATTTTTTACTTACCTTTATGGCACATTTATACTATCATTAAAGGATTTAAATGCTTTCTTTAGTTTTTTTTTTAAACAACTTAAAATAGAAGAGAAACCAAGCCTTAACAAATAGCAGGGCTATTTGTTTTTCTATTTTAAAAAGTAAACACTAAAAATTTCCTGAACTGCTGACTCTCACACACAACTCAGATGAGACATAGTCTGTCTAGAATACGAAAAAGTTTAGCTTTCTTTGATAAAGTATTTAATAAAAGGATTATTCTGGTGGAAGAGACTCACTGACTTTTTCATGGCACGTTACTTTTCTTCTAGGATCTAGGATCCACATATTTAATTCAGATTATTTCATATCTAATGAAAGATAAAGCTTGTGAAATCTTTTCCACGTAGCATGATTAGTTTTAGAAATACTGTCACAAAAGATGAGCAACTATACAAATTAATGTAGTCTCTTTACATTGAGGAATGCACATAATTTTAACCCAAATTAAAATTTAACTGAGAAAATAGAACACTCATGTACACATTAAGATATAAATTTGTGCACTTTAGCCCGGGCAACAGAATGAGACTCTGTCTCAAAAAAAAAAAAAGATATAAATTTGCACAAATACATATGAAACTTTCACAAGGGATTTCTAACGGCAAATTTTATAATTTGCACTGTGATTAAATACAACCAATAGCTTAATCAGTCAGAATCTCAAATCTTACAATAACTGAACTTTCCAAATCCACAGTACATACAACACCAAGAGTGACCCTAATGTAAACTACGGACTCAGAGTGAAGATGTGTGAGTCTAAATTCATCACTGTGACAAATGTCCCACTCTGGCAGGAGGATATGCATGAGGTGGGAAGGGTTATATAGGAAATCTCTGTACCTTCCTCTCAATTTTGCTGTGAACCTAAAACTGCTTTAAAAAAATAACACCTTAAAAAACTAAACTGAACTTTTCATTCAACCAGAGTTTTATAACTAATTTTTCCCCAAAGGAATTAACCACCCAAGATAAACAATGCTTTTTATTTCAGGCCTTTATAACAAATGCCCAAAGTTATCATTCTTTATAGATTTGGGGGGAAAGATGAAGTGCCCCATTAGTAAACAAGTAGATATTAACAGTAAGATTTGATCATGATACACAAATTCTTTGCAAATAAAATTTTCAACGTCATACAAAATTCGGATGACTCCAGACAGCCAAAGTGACTTTGCTTCTTCAATAATACTTATTTTCATATAAAATTTCTACGTACTAAGCTCTGTGAGAGTCAAGTAAACCCGGTGTCCAAAAATGACAGAAGCAGGGAAAGCCCTGATCATGACTACATAATCTGAAGATTTCTTTCTTCTCTGTACAGACAGATTATATATGGAAATACTCTGTGACACACCACAGGGTATATGAGCTTTGGAACCAGGGAGAATAGGCACTGTGTTTGCCAAACTAGTAGAGTTATTTATATAGATGTTCCACAGGATTTTGAAGCTGCAAAGCAAATTTTTACCGGACATGAATATATAAAGAATTAAGCGTTCCCTTACATTAGCATTTAAAATGACAAAGACATTATGCTGAGCAAAAGAAGCCAGACATGATAAAATACATACTGTATGATTACATTTACATGCGTTCCAGAACAGGGAAAACTAATTCTCAGTGTTAGAAAATAAGATTAGTGGTTGCCTGGCAAAAGATACACAAAGGGATGGGGGAGAACTTTCTGGGTGATGAAAATGTTCCATATCTTCCTTCCTTGGGGAGTAGGTAACAGGAACGTATACATTTATCAAAACTCAGCAAACTGTACTTTAAAATTTGTGTACTTTATTAACATGTAAAATAGCATTTAGGAGTTTTGTTAAGAAACAGAAGCTCAAACCGTAAGAGTAAATTGCTTCCTCAGGTCAACTGCCCTTCTCTTCTGGCCTTTTGTAGGTCCTGGATTAGAAATCTAAAGATCTAATTATATTTTGGAAGGCATTAGTGTAATATTTCTATGTACCTCTTCTCCTAATGCTTCACGTTCATCTTCATCTGCAGTGTAGGCCAAGGCTGCAACAGCACGGAAAGAACTGGAAAGTGTCACAGACCCAGGCCACAACTCTCTGGAAATCTTCCCTTTTTCCTCCCAACTCAAACACTCCAGAGTAGCCCCTCTCTCTGAAATGCACACATTCATTCTCTCCCTTTTCCTCCGACTCCCACCAATGTTCTGAATTTATGCATAATTTCTGGCAGTTTAACTCAAAGTTAAACCTATTAGATAAACACCAGTTATTCAGAAAGCACTAAATGCCAGGCACTTTGTAGGGGCTTCAGATATAACAGTAACTCAATTAGTCCTTTCCCCAACTATGACACCCTGCCTCCTATTTCGCCTCCCCCATACATAAAAAGTATCCAATACTGAAATCATTTCTGTTCCTTTGTATCCTATTATACCTACAACATGATTTTTTTTTTTCCATTTTAAATACAAGTCTTTCATCTCAAGTTCATCATCTGTCCAGACTGACATCTTGGCTAGGATTGATCCTATCTTATTACTTAAAAAATTAAAAAAACCACCATCTCTTTGAGTGTTTTAATAAACTCAGCCACATGGATACCACCCTGGGCACACGTCAGGGCCTACAAACCTATCGGAGTCACTGCCATCACCATCCCTGTCAACCTTTTTTTTTTTTTTTTTTTTTTTTTGAGACAGAGTCTCACTCTGCTGCCCGGGCTAGAGTGAGTGCCATGGCATCAGCCTAGCTCACAGCAACCTCAAACTCCTGGGCTCAAGTGATCCTCCTGCCTCAGCCTCCTGAGTAGCTGGGACTACAGGCATGCACCACCATGCCCGGCTAATTTTTTTCTATATATTTTTAGTTGTCCAATTAATTTCTTTCTATTTATAGTAGAGACGAGGTCTCGCTCTTGCTCAGGCTGGTTTTGAACTCCTGACCTTGAGCAATCCACCCGCCTCGGCCTCCCAGAGTGCTAGGATTACAGGCATGAGCCACCGCGCCCGGCCAGCACTATTATTATTTTTTATAATAGAGGGATATTTCTTTGGACCCATGTCTCTAGAGCAAGAAACTAAAATAGAGTCAGGAGAAGGCTTGCTCGTGTGAAGAAAAGTAGGCATTTTTCAGGGTGGAAGTGCAGAATGCTCCTGCCTGGCCTCTGTAGGCATCTGGGTTGGCCAGCCCAGCCTTGCGGTTGGGAGGGGGCTTGGCTGTCTGTCAACTGAGTCTAACTGGCAGCTTTCCTGGCTGTAGGGTGGCACGCTCAGTTTTCTGTATTTTCAAATAGGTTTGTGGAGAGGCAGCCCATTCCAAATAGCTCTTTGATTTCCTTCCTCTTTAGGAAGAGCTTCTTAAAAGAAGCGCATTATCTCTCTCTTAATCATGACTCAGCTCCAGCAAGTGACCTGTAGACAGAGATACTTCATCGTTGGCACTGGTGACACAGCGCTAGGCTGTATCTCCTCTCTCCTCTTTCTAGACCTCTCCCCCATCTGCATCCTTGCACCAAAAGACGTACCCTTAGGAATCAAGGTAATGTGAATGGGTCAAAAGAGCATCATCTAGATTGTGCAGTAAAACATTCTTCCTGCAAGAACCAATTGCTTTTGCTCCCATGGTACCAACCTTGTAAACATGGCAACCAATCTTTAAAGATAAATCACTTCTCTGGGTCCATTAAGCTCCCTCTTGAGAGAGTTTAAGCCCTTGGGATAGTTTTGTGACCAGTCACACTTGAGGAGTCACTATCTTGAGCAATGAGGTAAAAAATTGCTTCATTTGTTTCAAGGTGACCCAGACAAATGAGGTGAGGCTGAATCAATTGGGGACCAAACTCTAGCCTGTCCAAGGCAAACCAATGGGTCAGAAATAAAAGGGCCGAGGGACCGTGCTTCCCTCCCTATTCCCAGGCAGCATCTGAATGAACCAGATGCTCCACAGGTGGCCTCTCTTTCGAAAGAGCTAGGAAATGTCCCCTGGGAACAGAATGGGAGGCCCCAGAGGACACTTGGGCATTTTTCCAGTCTCTGTGGGAATAGGCTGGCAGTTTTTATACCTTCAGAGATTTCTAGGAAGGAAGCAAAGATGGCCATTTCCCTTTGCAGTCTTTCTTGCAACACGGGGACTAGCAAATAGGTTTGGCCTCTTGGTGGAGGCCACACCTTTCCCTAGAAGACAGAGTTGACTCAGGGTGGAAATCAGCCTCCATGGGTCAGCTCAAATCTGAACTCAGAAAATGAAGGAGTCCGTTCATTTGGAAGCAGCAGTTCTCAAATTTGCATGCAGAGGAATCACCTGGCACCCTTATTTTCTGAGCCCCACCTGCTAACATTTTGGTTTGTTAGGTTGAAGGTAGAGCCCAGGAATCTGCATTTTTAACAATTACAGGCTCATTCTGTTGCAGGTGCTCTTCAGATCCCACTTCCGTGGAACTCCAGCTCAGTGCCACTTCATAAATTTTTTTCAACTAGTAAGAAAAGTGCTTAAAAAATCGTGAGTATGTCCTCAAAACGTGGACTTCGGTGCTGCTTCAACAGACAGACTTATTATTTTGAATTTAACACAATGGAATTATAAATTATTCATCCCCAGTTGAAAAAAGGAACCCGACTCAACATCTGGGAGCTGAATGCAGCATGCAGATTGCTTATGCTATTTCTATAAAAATGAAATTCAGTTTCCATCGAGGAGCCTGTGCTGCTTTCTTTTTCCCTTGCCTTGCAGGTTGCTCTGCCCTGCTGAGAGTCTGAAGAGGGCTTGTTATATGGGGAGAAACTGGCAACCAACATTCCTATCAGCTTCTCTCAGCCATTTCTACCTTCCCTGTACAAGGGCCCTAGGTCATTGGTTCCCAAATGTTGGTACGCGAGCAATCCCTTGGAGAGTTTGCTAAAAATGTAGATTTCTGGGAAGACCACCAGGAATTCTAGTTCACTAGGTATAGGGAAAGGCCCAAGAATCTGCATTTTAATCAGCATCCCCGGTGGGCACTGCTCTGCCACACCTCTGGGAGCAGTCTTGAGGCGCCCAGTACCTTAATGATTAGGCATTCTAGGCACAGTATCTGGGGCCTGAAATCTTTTCTGGGGCTGACAGAAATATTTGAGACCCAAAAAATTGCATTGGCTCCATAATAGGAATAGACAACTGCAAAATCAGAATTGTCTACCAAACATAACATGCCAACTCTATTCATTATTCAATTTCGTATTCATCAAAATTTCATTATATTTGAAAACAACTCATAGGCTAGATTTTTTTTTTCTCTTCTCAAGAATTCCTGAATATGTATGAAAATTGTTAGGAAAACAAAGTCAATTGTAAATAACTTGTTCCCAGATTTCAAAGGCAAAATTATAAAAATCCACTTCAAAATATTTTTATGATGACTATTTATACTCATAGGTATACTTATATTTATTATGGGATGCAGCTATGATTTAATATGTTTGATGCCATGTTGGGGTGGGTCCTTCAGAAATGAAGGTGCTTGGGCGTTATGAAGAATTTGAAAGGTGCCTTAGGGCACGTTTAAGACTTTCTTGGTCTTTGGCCTAATGAGTTCATAGAGCTCCATTTACTTGTGTGGTAGAGAGGGTTGTAAAACCCGTTCTACAGAGGAGGAAGTTGAGTAGTTTATTGACTTACTCAAGGACCAACAGCCAGTACATAACAGAGTCAGAATTCAAACCCAAATCTTAGGACTCAAAATTTAGTATATCCTGGACTTTACTGTCCAGGAACTTTAAAAACCCTGTATACTGATACCTTGTGTGGGCCAGATCTTTGCATCAACCATGAACCAATATCAGTAGAAGGCAATTTGGAGATTTTTGGCCAGAGTAGAAATGCTTTTCACATTGTGGATCAGAAAACAACATATGGACAGCAATTTTAATATGTAGATGAAGCCAGCTAGCAGAGACCTGGCTTCCGAGTCTGGGAATATAGTGCAGCTATTTTAGCTAAAGATACAGAGGGTGGACATGGGGCTAGTGCTAGGTACATCTCTAGATCTGCTTCTCCAGCACTTTTAAATCCCTACAGTTGTGCGGGATTATTCCAATAAAGCCAGAGTAAGACAGGATATGGATCTTATAACCAGGGCAGCCTGGTGCTTAGAGGATACAGGAGTTAGAAAACAGAAAAAAAACCCAGGAGGCTGTGTCTGGAGAGCTGTGTTCTTCTGAAACAGACTGTAGATCCCTCCCGAGAGCTGGGCTGTAAATGTTCACCCCACAGCAGCCTGCCTACTACTACCACTCATGTTTATCCTGCTGCCATTCCCTGCGGGGCTGTGAAAACTTTGGAAAGAGGTGCTGAGGGAACAGAGCTATTGATTAGGTAATTTTTCTCCATCCATGAACAACAAGAAATACATGTTCATTGCAGAAAAATGAAGGGAGCCAAAAGGGAGAAAAACAGTCTCTGAAATGTCCCCATCCAATAAGTCCAGCTTTGATTTCTTAGTATATATCATTCTGAAGATTTTTTTCCAAGTGAAATATCCAAAATGCTTCCTGAGGTCAGCCAGGCCAGTCCCCTGCCTCCACATTGAGCCCGGTTTCCATTTATGATTCTCTTGCCATTGCCAGTTTGCGCGCTGTCGTGCCAGGGCATACTTGTGGAATAATAAAAGAAGACGAGCACATCTTACTGCCAAGCGTGCGATGTCAGCACTGAGATTATTCGTAAGCGAAGTCATGGTATTCTTTGGAACATCACGAAATAAATTATTTTGTGACATATTCAGCCTAGTAAGTCAAATATCTTAAGATATTTTAAAGTAGTAAAATGTACCCATGGCTTCAGGAAAAAATTATGGGAAAAAGCTAATTAATTGAGAAAATGTATATGAACTTAATCTTATGTGATCTGGAAGACTGTCATTTGATTTTAGTAGAGGAACACCACTAAGCACTCATGGAATATTGGTGTTCCATGGGTCCTTGGTTTGAGAAACTGATTCCTGGGATTACCCTCGGTGATTCACTTCCCCTTTCTGGGCTCCAGTGTTCTCATCTTTATTAGGGTGTGGCTGAGATTAGGACTGAGGTCCCCAACTCCCAGTGCAGTACTTGTAGGGCAGGTGTCAGGCACCAGAGAGGATCCACAACCCCGGTCCATCCCTTCCTGATAAGAAGATTCTTTCTCTCAGTCAATCACCGAAGCCTTCACAAACAGTCTCTTGTTTGTTTCTCTGGGATTATAGGCTGTAATCTTCCTTACGTTGAATGTACACACAAACCAAACGTACTTTTTGGGTGACTTTTTTCCCTTTAAAGAGGAAGACCTGTGGCACATACGTACTTGCAGGACTCTTTTTTCCTCCCTCCTACCCGCTGTCCCTCTGTGGGTGGCACATCTTTTGACGAGAGGTGGTCTTAATATTTTGGAAAATCTGTCTGCCCTTTGCGATGTTTCCTCTTAAGGCTTCTTTTTGATTTCTGCCTCGGGGGATGAAGATTTATGTCTGCCCTTTGGATTCCTTAGATTTCGTTCTTTATCTCTTCAGATGGACAATAATAAACTTTTCTGTTCATAAACTGTTCAAGGACTCTTTTCATTCCAACTTCTTCATCTTTGTTGCTGACTGCACATTTGGCAGTAAATGCTGTTAGAAGTTTTAAAGCATGGCTGTAAATTCTCTGACACTTCTCTCATTGAGATTTGAGGTCTGTGTCCCTTCTTCTCAAATCTAGGCATGGCTGTATCTGCTTTGGCAGTAGAATATACTGGATGTGTAGCCATGTAGCTATAGGACTTCTGAGGCTGAGACATAAAAGGTTTTAGCTGCTGGGAACACTTGTTCTTGGAGTCCTGGGCTGCCATGAAAATCACAAAGGGAAGATAGATTTTCTTGGGCTGACATGAAATCCCTGACACTCATGCTGGAGAGGCCAAATAGGTTTTTTTGTAGACAGTCCCAGCCAAGCCTGCCTTCTACCCTTCCAGCCTGGGCTCCAGTCATGTTAAGCAAAGAAGCTCTCTGGAAATTGGATCCTGCAAGCCACCTATGCCAACCTTCAGCTCCCCGAGTCACATGAGTCATTCCAGCTGAGGACTCAGACACCGTGGCACAGAAGGGGGCCAATGCTGCTGTGCCGTTTCCCAATTCCTGACCCACGGTGTCCATGAGCATAAAAAAATTGGTCTTGTTTGACATACTTAAGTTTTGGGGTGGTTTATTACATGACAATAATTGAACATAATGTTGTACATGGAAGCAGGATGTCACCATAACAAAAACCTAAAACAAGTAGCATTGGCTTTGGGACAGGGTGGCAGGTGGAGGCTGGAAGGGTCTGGAGAAGACTGCTGTGAGGGCTTGAAGGGAAATGAGGAAGATGTTATTGGGAGCTAAAGGAAAGGGGAGCTTTGTTTTGTAGTGGTGGGAAGTTGGTGAAAACATAAAGGAATTTGAAATTCCAATGGAATTTGGAGCAAACAGACAGTCTTTTGCCCAGTAAAATGTTCTCAAACTAAAAAAGCACCCCAGGGGAAAAATTAAACCCAGGGCACTGTCAGGAAAATGTGGTCTCAGGGTAAAAATGAAGGCAGGGGTGTGACTGCGACCCCTTCCTTGCTCCCCCTTTTCTGGTTAAGCTTCAGAATGGTTTAAGATGATACCTCACAGGCTCTTTCAAATAGACAAACATTTTCTAAGGATCCTAAAGACATGCCTCACGGACCCAAAGCTAATGGTTTTGTCCCACAGTGGTATCGGAAGGAGCCCAGGGAGGAGGCGGGTTGATCTTGAAGACACTTGTGGATGTAGCTTCTGCTGAAGGAGGTAGATTTTAAACTGATCATAGGAGATCCACAAAGCTTTTAAAGGAATTATACTAGGTTGGACTGGATGGGGAAAAGATAGTACAAAATCCATAGAGGTCACTGGACCCCCGCTAAAGTTCTACGGGCCGGGACAGGTGGAGAAACTACTCAGCTACAAATAAGGGCTGTTTTGATGGAAAAGAAGGATGACTGAGAGGGCAGAGCCGACCTCTGGAAGGTCATTCCCAAGAGCAGGAATGAGCTTTAAAAAAGGAACTGGCAACATGTCCCAGCTGGATTTCAGAATTGCCACGCATCAATGACTGCCATGTCCCTAGTTTCTCCCTCTTTGTAAAGGAGTGTCTACATTCATTATCTAATGGCCGTCCCACCATCCTGAGTTGTGTGTGTGTGTTGGACGGTGGTGCAGATAACTAGTATTTTTTTGGTTGTTGTTGTTAACAGATTTTCAGATCCAGAGAAACTAGACAAGGCACTGAACTTGAAGAGCTTCATTTGTACTAATACCTTGCCCTGATTTAGAAGATTATATTCAGAACCTTGAGCCTGAGCCTGACAACTATAATGGAATGAAACTCTTAGGGGGTCTTGGGAAGGGGCTGAGTATATTCTGCCTGAGGGAAAAATGTAAATGATGTATAGTGAGAGCAGGGATGGCAGTGATTTTAAAATGGCTGTGAATTCTTTTTCAATATTCTGGGAGCCACAAATGAAATTAAAAAAAAAAAAACAAACAACCTCAAATAGGTATGGCTTAGCCCTCTCTCGTCTATGAAAGCCCCTGATAAGTGGCAATTGCTATGTGTTCAGAGACTCAAGGCGCCTAAGGAGTTCTCAGGGCAAGTATTTGTTTTATGCTGTTCTGCTCTCTTGGTGCCTACAGTAGCAGCAGTAGCAAAGGCAAACGTGGTGTCTCTGAAACGAGGTCTGCGAGGCTTCTATAGGTGTCACAGAAGCTGAAAGACAGGCAAGTGGATGCACCAGTATTATTTTTGGCTATGGTCATGGCGGTCCCGTTAGAGATTGCTGGAGATAAAAACCGAGCTGGGAGAATGTGAGCAGGAGTGGCCAGCTGATGTTGCCTGGATCTGGCTTGAGAACAGAGAAATGATTGCCCTTTAGTGGCCGTTCCACCCAGGCTGTCATGTTCTTTTAGTCTTGGCCAGTAGTCTGCTTATTGCTGTAATTTCTGCTTTAAACAGCCACTATGCAACATTGCTTTTTTTGTTCTCTTTTCAAGTTTTGCAACCTGCAGGAACCCACCATTGCAAAACCATTTACACACTTTGCCTTATATCTGCAAATAATAATGATAAAAAAATGCCTGACAGAACAAGTCAGATGCTAAATGAGCTGGCCCTCTCTGTGTGACCAGAAGAGGAATAAATAAAAGCCTAAACATTTGCACATTGCTTGGCAGAGCCACAGCTGTAATAAATACTGTCAAGCAGAGGCAGCCCCACGTTACCCGTTATTAATGCTCCCCCAGGAGAGAAGGCCTTCCTACCAGCAGTGTGTTGCTTTTGGTGATATGGGGAGGAAAAATCGACACAAGAAATCGTGTCCAAGTTTCCCTAGAGGGGAGAATGTGAAAGTGTCTACTGAAATTGACCAGTATGTGCTGGCCAGGACTTGGGTGAACATGGGGTACCCATGTCCTGCCATAGCATTGGCACTAAGGATGCCTTTTCCCCACACTGCTAGGAGTCCCTTTGGAGCGATGGCTGTGTCTGGTTCTTTGCATCCCCAGTGGCTAGCACAACACCCGGAGCTTGGTGAGCACTCACTCCACATCTGTGGATAGAGTGAGTGATTGGATGGAAGGAAAAACTGAAAGCATGCTGCTCAGGGCTGCAGAAAGGATGGCCTGCTGAGAACAATCAGCCTTCTCCTCATTCCTCCAAAGTGGTCATTTTAGCTGAACATTCACCAGATGCTGTTTGATAAGTTTTTGTTCTTATTGAGCAGATGTAGAGCTGTGAGCAGCGGTATCAGTCAGCCTTCCTAGGAGATGATGGCAGGCAACAAGCCTTTGTGTTTCCTTGGAAGTGTATAACCCATGGCTTCATTAGTCATGGACATGTGAAGCTTTATCCAGAACAGTCTCAGAAGTTAATTTGTTTCCGTAGAACATTGGAGAGTTTACCATGTGCTAAGTACTCTTCTAAGCGTTCTAGCCACAGTTGCTCATTTAATCCTCCTTGTGTTTTTATGAGGTGGGGTCTAATGTTGCTCTCAGCTATACCACCGAGGCTGACGGGTTTTGTAAATGGCACAACTGGGACTTGAACCAAGACATTTATGGTGTCTCAAAACCTCGGGCTGAGCTGGAACAAGCTTTTAAGTCTTGATGTCTACGAGGACATTCCCGTGTAGCAAAGCTGGCGCATGAGTGGCACAGACTGAGGTGGTGGTCACGTGGTGGTCTGTGTGGTCCTGGAGGTTCTCAGGTTCTGGGACGGCTTCATTCAGTCATTGACTTTTGTAAATAAAGTTCAAATCATGGTGAACCTCCTGGGATAGACCACTTTTGTTAAAAAGGGAAAATTCTTGAGTGAAGCAGAGGAAATGAAAGTTTGAGAGAATTCATCAAGTAAAAAAATCGGATGGCCATGTAACACTAGGTCTGGAATGGATGGCGGAGATCATCCAGGTCAGTGGGTCCAGGCACTTCGATTTCATAGGCCAGTTAAGGAAATATTAGGGCTGAGTTCACAACTTTTTGTTTTGCTAGTGAGGATATTTTTATGAAGCAACCCTTGACTAGCAATAGCATTTCTTAAATATGGAAAGATGCTTTAACCTTAGAAGAATGAGAAGGGATAGGGATTTGGAATAAAGGATACTTTCTATTAAGAAAAGATAGTTGGCCACTTGATGTTGACATTTAAAAAGAAACGATATTCAACCTTTCCTCAGTTCTAAGGTGTGGTGTTACAAAGCATGCCATCAATTCAAATGGAAATCACCTTAAATTTATACAATTGAAGATGCATCTTGATTTTAGAAACATTAAAGTATATTTTGGCTTTTTTTATATTTAAAAAAAAGATGTCCTTAATTTTTTGATTTTACATGACATGTATTTGTTTTCTTGATATAGGTGTGGCCATGGGGGATTCTGTGTTTAATGGTGCCCTGGGAAAGTGGGTCTCCAATACCAGTTTATTTGGGTACTTTGTTGAAATCCAGTTTCCCTTAGGGATGCTGAGGAAAATGGCCCCTCTGTTGTACAGTGAGGTTCACTCAGCCTGGAATGTTCTGGGGGATCTAAAAGAAATGTTAGTGCAACAGCCTACAGGCCCTGGGTCTGTCTGTCCTTCCTTCTTAGGTGTGTGGAGGAGGTCTCCTTTGGCCTGTGGGAAATGTCCGCAGATACAGGGACTGTCCTGCTTACCAGCCCTCTGGCCAGCAGGGCACAGTCAGAAATTCAAGACACAATTGACCAGGGACTTGTGTCATTAATTAATGTCTTGATATCCAGGGTGGGTGTTGGGAGGCACAACTTCTATCTGATCTCCTTTATCAGTGTGGACGCCCGGGTCAGAGAGGCTCTCTCTGGCCTGTGGCGACCCAGTGAATGTGTGGTGGGTCATCTCTTTCTTTTTAACCATCCCACAGTCACTGTACTTCACACATTTGTGTTCCGGACCCAGGAGGCCACTTTCTGTGGATGCAGCGTTTTGTTTACCAGGTGCTGGGCACTGCCCCACTTTCCATCCAGACACGTCCGTAACGGAAGACAGATGCCTCTAGAGTCTGGGCAGGCACAGGATGGGAGGGGACTGGGTTACACTTGTCCACTGAAGCCACCTCCACCTCTGCAGCTCTGGCCCATTGCTGCCGAGAGGAACGTGGGCCCTGTATTCTCAGGCCTTCTGATTGTAAAAGGGAAACAGGAAGTCCAAATTTTAAGTGGAATTTCTCATTTTTTTTATTTCAGCATATTATGGGGATACAAATGTTTAGGTTATGTATGTTGCCTTTCCCCTCCTTCCCCTCCACCCCCAGAGTCAGAGCTTCAAGCATGTCCATCCCCCAAATGGTGCGCATCGCACTCATTATGTATGTATGTACCCATCCCCTCCTCCCCCCTCCCATCTGCCCAATGCCTGATAAATGTTATTCCTGTATGTCCACTTTGGTGTTGATCAGTGAAACCAATTTGCTGGTGAGTACATATGGTGCTTGTTTATCCATTCTTGGGATACTTCACTTAGTAAAATGGGTTTCAGCTCTATCCAGGAAAATACAAGAGGTGCTATATCACCATTGTTTAAACTGAAAAAAAAAAATACAAAACAGAAGCATTGTGCAAGCCAAACAAAACATGTCTGTGGGCCTGATTTGGCACCTGCTTCCAACAGACAACCTCTGTTCTAAAGGATCATTGGGAGTTTTGGTCTTGACCCTCTGAGGTTTGGCTCGTAGTAGTCTTTGGAGGGGGACATGGTGATGAGCCATATGACAGGAGATTGTGATGTTATTATTTAATAACGGCTTACAATGGTGGGAAAATAGCATAGGCATCGTTAGTGGATAAAGCAGGAAACAGCATTCTAATGCACTGGGATCCACAACCGTACGCGACTGTGCCTCCACGGTGAAGGACAAGCCACCCACAGCTACTGTGCGGTCCTTCCCTCCTTCTTCACACTTTAACCCTTCCAAGGTGCCCATGATAAATATGCGTTCCTGATTAAACCAAAAATAAAATAAACAAAAGTGCTCATTTATAGTTCTACCACTCTTGGGAACATATCTTAAGATAATTGCATAAAATATGGAAGAGTTTTGTGCACAAAGTTACGCTCGTGGTTTTAGTTATAATGGTGGGAAATTGGTAAAATGTCCAACAATTGGGCATTATTTGAGTAAAATATGAAATGCTTAAACAATGGAATATTTGCAATCGTGATTTCTGATGACAATATTAAGGAGTAAAATAAAGTGAATATAAAGTGAGTAATATAAAGTGAAAATAAAGAACATAAAATTGCATAAGCACTCGGATTCAAATTGAGCTTTAAAACACCTCATACATAGGAAAAAGGCTAAGAAAAAAATGCCTAAATGGAAGATACTAAGTCTTGTGGTTGGCTGTTAGATTCGTGGGTAATATATATTTTTTAATTTTAATGTTTTTTTTGTCCCAGATTCTCTTTAGTTAAATGCAATATTTCAAAAATAAAGGTTGCCATTAACTCACCCTAGATATGCACTAATATTAAATACAGAAAAAGCTCTCTTTCTCATACAGTTATCTTTTCTTCCTAATGTAGTGATATGCTTTATTGCCTAGAAATATACTTCCCATTCTTACCTTTTGCCTCGACTGCCAGGAGGCTCAGAGGTTAATTTATTGTTTCATCAAAGTAATTATGTTAGCCATGGGTTCTGATTAATTTGTTTTTTCTTCTTCTGACTTCTGATTTTACAATTTGTGCTATAGTCTAAATATTATTTTCTATTTATTTTATCGGGCTTCTTTATTATAAACTACTTCAGATTCTCTTGGGAAGTGGGCAGAGTGTCAATTTTAACAAAGAATGAGTCTACAACTTTTGCTTTCATGATTTTATAGCAGTAAGGGAAGTGTTAAGTAAAATTTTAAATTCTGTCTTATAAATATATATGTGTAAATATATGTATATCTAAATCTCTATGTAAGAATTCTTTGAATATCTATGAATCTTTGATAATCCAAAAGTGTTGACTACTTTCCTTTTTCCTTTTTAACAGCTTGGGCCCTTATAAATCATAGAAGGCATTAACGAGAATCCTTCAACTCTCTTCCATATTTAAAAGAAGCTTAACAGAAATAGCCTGTGAAATCTAACTGTAGATAAATATGCAAACTAAAATTTTTCTGTGCTTTTGACTGAAATCACAGCAACTCGGTATAGTAACACTTTATCTCATGCTGATTAGATTGTTTACTTTGAAGTTAGAAATATCTTTTATGCATGAAAACCCAGGAAATAAATTGTTAATTTATAATTACAGTGTATTTGAAAGTCCAGACTCTCAAAGCCTACTATTCAGGGAGGAAAAAAAAAAAAAAGGAAGGTGCTTGTTGCCATGAAGACATCAGGCGTGTGGGTGTTTGCTCTGCTATGGTCATCTTGGGGGCACCCAGCGATGTCACAGAGTGGATTCCTACTTGGTGGCTCTTATTGAAGGGGCTTCGATTTTCAGTCTAAATTGAAATCATTTTTCTTTTAAATGTAGCAGCGGTCTTGTACCTTAATCTAATGGAGCTCCCCATTTTTGTGATTTATTGTCCTGCCTTCCTGCTGTGTGCTTACTCCGTGGTGTGGCAGTGGTGATGGATCTATATAGCATTAGGACATTAGGCTGATGGGTCCCATCGGTTGTCACAGGGCCCTGGGCTGGAGGGGAGCTTGATGCTGGCCATGTGCGTCGGCCATTGGCTGAGAGGCTGCTGGATCCGCCGCTGCTTTTCTGCTCTTGACAGAATAACTATTATTGGACTGAATAGCTGCCTCCTCATCCAGGACTCTCTTTAAGAGGAAGAACACCGGAGGTAGATTCAGATATGTCGGGATGTGAGCTCTGGCTTGGGCGCACAATAGCTCTGTGACCTTGGGAAAGATGTGAAACCTTTCTGAGCCTCAGTTTTCTCATTAGTATAATAAAGGCAGAAGATTTGATCTTGTACCATCATTGGAACATTGTGAAAATTCAACCAAAATACTTACTAACTGTGAAGTGCTGCAGCAGGACAGTGGGCATTTATTTGTCCTCCAAGACCCACGTCCCTCCTCTGGGAATAGCATCCAGTTCTTCTGAGGAAATTGCTTTTCCCTGTTCCTCACTTTGACATGTGGCCCAATGGGACCTGACATCCCGGGTGGTAATTCTGCCTGTTTGGGCAAAGTGATTGGTCTACAGATGAGCGTTTTACCTGTATCAGTTACCTGTTGGTGTGTAACAACCCACCCCCTAACAGAGTAACTTAATACGGCAATGACATTATTTTCACAGTTCTGTGGGTTACCTGGTGGTTCTTGTGCTGGTCTCAGATGTGTTCCCTGGTGCTGCTGCAGTCAGCTGATGGCTTGTGTGGGGCTGGAGTGTCTAGGGTGGCCTCACTGACACATTCAGGGACTTGGTGTTGGTCTGGGCCTCTCTTTCCACGTAAATTCATCCTGGGCTTCCAATCACACAATGGGAGCAAGCCAGGAGGGCAAAAATGGGAGCTCAAGCCCTCTTAGGCTGAGTACTAGACATCAAACAACTGCTTCTGTTGTATTTTGGTCAAAATAAAGTAAAGGGCCAGCCCAGATTTAAGGCAAAGGGGAATTTACTCCACCTCTTGGTGGAAGGAGCAGCAAACTCACATTGCAAAAGGTCATGTATTTGGGGACAGAAGGAATTACTGCAGTAACATTGACAAATAACCTGCCACATTACTAAAGCTGGAAAACTTTGGGCTAAGATCCACAAGCAGCCATTGTTCTAGCCTCATGGAGGAGATTGGTGCGCAGCAGGCAAGAATGGAACTGACTTCCAGAGAGACGCAGGAACAAGAGCTGGAGGCCTCTGCAAGGGTCAGAGCCCTGGAGGCAGCTCTGTGCCTGCTCTGGCTGCAGTTCCAACGACACCTGCAAGTTAATCCTGCCCCTTTTCCTCTACTCTAGTTTAAGTTGAGTTTCGGTCACGTCTCCAGAGATCAGCTCAATACATGCTTATTACCTTTCCCTTTTTTTTGCCTCTCCTGGAGAATGGATGAAAGGATTGGGAGTAGAGATCTGTGAGTTCTAAATTAATTATGTGGGCCAGGTGCAGTGGCTCATGCCTGTAATCCTAGCACTCTGGGAGGCTGAGGTGGGAGGATTGCTTGAGCTCAGGAGTTCGAGACCAGCCTGAGCAAGAGCAAGGCCCCGTCTCTACTAAAAAAAAAAAAAAAATAGAAAGAAATTAGTTGGACAACTAAAAAAAAAATATATATGTATATATATAAAATTAGCCGGTCATGGTGGCGCATGCCTATAGTCCCAGCTACTCGGGAGGCTGAGGCAGAAGGATCGCTTGAGCCCAGGAGTTTGAGGTTGCTGTGAGCTAGGCTGACATCATGGCACTCTAGCCCAGGCAACAGAGTGAGACTCTGTCTCAAAAATAAAAAATAAAAAATAAAATATAAATAAATTAATTACGTGGACTGGCACAGCAGCCCTTTCTCTCTCCACTCCATCCTCAGCCAGCTCAGCACTGGATAGGCTGGCAAAGTCCTTGCCACCATGACTCACTCTTATTCTGAGGGTAGAAATGACTGTGAGCTTCCAGTGTGCAGCATGTTGTGAAAGATCAGGCTCTGAATGACACCATCAGAAGAACATGAGAGCATGCCCATGCCGGTTTCTTCATCTCTTCTCAGCAACGATTTTTAAGTTTGCTCCTGAAACATCTATGTTAGCAGGATGGCAGAATCTACTGTTTTGTTACCATTTTGGCCCAATTTCTTACAGCAATGAATAAATCAGACATGATCTCAGAGGGCTCTCTGCAAATCAATACCAGCTTCTCATCCTCTAGGGTCATCTTTTTGGGATAAATGGGATCAAGAGAGGTTGATGGTCTTTTGAGACTCTAGATTTGAAAACCTTGAAATCGTGTGGTTCAGAAATGAAAATCAAACTCTGCAATCTTCAATAATCAAAGCAGGAGATGGTGATCATTTTCTGCAGTTAGCCACTCAGCCTGTCACACATACCTTTTTGTCTTCAGACTTCTCTTGTTTTACGTAGAATGTCATTATCCAATTATCTTAGCAAACCTCCTCCTAAGAACTTGACCTTTTCAGTATTCCGTAATTTAATTCTCTAACTGCATTACCTTCCCAAAGTGTTTCTTTGGTCCAACTCATAAACAATAAATATTTCTAAAGACAAGTTCCTAGCCTTGACCTTGGAAAATGCTCGTGTTGTTGGAAGAAAGAAGAGGATTTGGCCTGGAGCAGGGTCACCAAGAGCTCGCGTGTGGTAAACGTGATGCAGACACTGAGGTCACCTCTTGGGTTGGCCCTTGGGAAGCCCTTCCCTGGGGCCCTTCTCTCAGGAAGACAAAAGGAAAGGGTTGTGTAGGATCTCTTATATTCTCCTTTGTGAGTCTTTTCCCTTGAACATTTTTTTTTCTAAGCTACTTTCCGCTGGATCAGAAGGGGTGAAAGATGATTAAGGCGCAAGTGCAGTGGTTAAGAGTTTAAGCTCCGGAATCAGGCAGACTTGAGTTTGAATCCTAATCTTGCCACTTAGCATGCACACAGCAATGGACACGTTGCTTAGCTTCTCTCATCCTCAGTGTCCTCATCTCTAAAATGGAGATAACAATACCTCCTAGGATTGTAGTGACAGTTAAATGAGAAAATGTAGGTAAAGTATCTGGCCCTGTGCCTGGAACATAGTAAGTGTTCAATAAATGTTATCCATTATTATCATAGCATTTGTCTAATTTAATTAAATACAATTTAATTTATCTAAGGAGGTTGGAATGCTGTTATCTTAGTCATTTCTGGCTGCTATTACAAAGCACCATATACTAAGTTTAGTCTCACAGTTCTGCAGGCTGGAGGTTGACATCAGGGTACCATCATAGTTGGGTTCTGGTGAGGACCCTCTTCTGGGTTGCAGAATGAGAACTTCTTGGGTCCTTACCTGGTGGAACTAGGGTTAGAGAGCTCTCTGAGGATTCTTTTATAAGGGCACTAGTACCATCCATGAGAGCTCCACCCTCATGATCTAATTACCTTCCAAAGGCCTTTCTCCTAATACTATCATATGGGGAGTTTGGATTTCAACATTTGAATTTTGGGAGGATACAAACATTCAGTCCATTGCAGCTGGAATGGGGCAGAAGAATCAGCTTGGATTTTTAATGTAATTCATAAATCTTTAGGCAGTCTCTACTTGTCCAGAGTAGGCTACAATGTGACTTTCAGAAACCTTTTATTAGCAGGCCACTTATATTGAGAAACTGAAGAAAATTCTCCAAATATTAGGCTTTAAACATGGAGAAGAGTTTGTCCACATTAATTCAAGAGGAAATGGCAATTGGGAAAGATCTAGCCATTTTGTACTTTAAAACAAAATAGGGATATTTATGGGTTCCTGGATAGATGTCTGGAGCCATACGAATTGGTCCTGATGCTGGATAAAGGTCCATATTCTTAAGATGACTATTTAAAAGCAATTAAAACTTTCCCATCTTCTGAGGTAAGTGCCTAACATATTTTTATTAGGTTCACACCTAGTTTTTGTGAATGTCTCTTGAAAAGAAATAGCATATTGTGCTGAACCCAATTGAACCTAATGTTATCACATGTTCTAGAGCTGGGGTTAACATACATTCCAGTTTTGATTACCCTGTGTAAAACCTCATGTTCTATCTTCATTTAAAATTTTAAAATATTTATTTGTAATGGACCAAATTATTATTACCTCACATTAACATTCTCAGCTCTTAGAGGTAGGAAAATGTTAACCTATTATAATGAAGTGAATCTTGTCCTTTTATGAGACAATGGGAAATATACAAGCCATTGGGTTTCCCTCTTTGCCTTGGCTGCCGGAAAGTTCAAGTCTAATTTGGAGCTCAATTACAGGACCACCCAGAGCCTAGGATTTCTAAAGCAGTTATCCCCTTACCTATCATTATCATTTGGTTCTTGTTTAAATTTTTATTGTGTTTGAGATTATTTAGCTAGGGATGGTTTCAAATAACTTTTAGAAATAAATAGACTATAAAAATGGAAAAGGTTATGAATGTTTTAGTTTTAATATCTAAAGTCTTGTGCAAATTCCTACTAATATATAATTTTGAGTTGACCAAACGCGAGGTATCTATGTGAATGTGTAGACCTCCCTCTTCCCCATGGTCATGCTTGGTCATGGTGTGATGGTTTATTCTGGTGCTGTGGTAGTCTGCATCATTTGGCCCTAATGCCTTACCCACTCTATGTTCATGACTTTGTAGAACCAGCAGTGAGTGTGGAATGACTGTCTTAACTCACTCATTTCTGAGCTGGTCAATTCTCTATGTGGATATTGACAGAATAGAACTGAACGGTAAAAACTGCAACTTAGCAATCTTGGACTCCTTAGGCATTGAGGAGGGGATTTCTTTTCCCTCAAAGAACCACAGCAGCCTGTCTGGGAACGTATATCATAGCAAGGGTTCTTAGCAGCAGCAGGCAAACACTGGACTGCATAGGTCCGGTTTCCAATAAGAAGCATGACAGTAGTGGTTCAAATAGACTTCAGTGGTTGACCTTTAGATAGACAGTCTAGAAAGATCATCTCTGTACTGTGTGAACCCCAAGGGGCACATCTTAAGTGAAGAAGAAAAGCACAGCTAAGTTCTTGTTAATAAGACAGGCAAGGGATCAAATTATTAATCATAAAAATGAGAGATGGGTTACACTTGCCCGCTGGGGGAGCAGTTTTACCGTTGCCCTCGATGTGCATGGGACGGAGAGGAATGAGGAGGGAAGCGTGGCTCTCAATTTGTGACATGGATTGGACACAAAGTGGGGTTAATAAGGAACTGCTTTTGGGGAGGGGTGAGCCCTGAGCTCTGATTTAAGGTCCTAAGTTCAGAATGAGTATAATCTAGGTCCAGGCGGCATTTGCGGCGGGGCTCAGGCTGTTGTGCTGACTTGCACTCTGAGTTGCTGTGGTGAGAGCTGCCTAACGAGACGTGAGACGGAGTGGAAGGCAAAGGGGTGGAGTGGGGTGTTGGGGGACAGTAAAGAATCAGTCATACAGCCGGCTCTAAGACGTGAGCTGAAGCCATTCAAACTCACAACCTGAAGCGTTCTGTTGCAGAGTAGTTTTAAGCAAATGCTTTTCCTGTATTCCTTTTGTTGTTTTTTATTTTTTTAGATGCAACAGAAATATCCCTTTGAGAACATTTCAGATTCTTGCTTCTTGTTTTACTTGCCAGAAAATAGAGATGCAGAGGAAAAATTTCCTGGGAGGAAAATATAATTTGTGGGAGTGATCGTTGTTTATTTGCTTCATTTAAGATTCGGCAAAACCAGGACTAATCCAGCTCTTCCCCGTCCTCCAGCAAATTCACTTTCCTCTCGCTGCATCAATTTCCCCTAGTTTCCTTCGTAGGTGAAGGAAGCAGTAGCCTTGCTTTGCTTTGCTGTCTTATACTTTTCACTGACATCAATCACTCGCTCCACGGAACGTTTATTTTACGTCAGTTTTTCTCTGAGCTGAGCATCTTCTTTTTCCTTTTTTTTTTTTAAGGGCATCTCAAAGCCCTTTTGAATTTATCCATTCCGACATAAATTGAATGTTGGAAAAGCTGCTCTTTGGTAATCTGTTAAGAATAGCCGGTATCTATGCCCAATGTGCAGTTCCTTAAAGAAACATTTCTCCATAATTTGAACTTCTGACGTCAATTCCAGGCCACTTGGAAAGCGTCCCCAGCCATGATAATTAGTGGAGAAAAAATTGGCATGCAAATAAAATGTTGGAGCACCCATGAAACCAAACATATTTCTAGGTTTGCACTACATGATGAATAACGGTAAGAACACATGTAGCTTTTGTGCAGTGTCAGTTTTCCTTAAATATAGCAAGAGACTGTGGAGTGTAGTGGTTCATTTCACTGTTGCTCTACTGTTTCCTACCTGAGTGACATTGGGCAAATTCTTTATCCTTTCTTGTGCCTGATGGTCAGTGTGGAGCTACTCACAGTGGCTCACATTTATTGGGCACTTTGCGGAGTGTCAGGTTATGCTAAAAGCTCTTTATATTTATTAACTGAATAACTCTCCCAGCAGCACACATTAAGTTCATCTTGCCTCATGTCCAACTTGCCTCATGTCACAGAGCTGGAAACTGGTGGAACCAGGATCTGAAGCCAGGAGGTCTCACTCCAGGGCTGTGCTCTGACTTCTACACTATACTGCTTTGATCATTGTAATAATAATAAACCTCATTTTGTTGTTGAGAGGAGTTAATAAGACTGTGTCCAGCACATGGTATGAGTTCATTAAATGCTCACTGGTGCTGTTAAGGCTAGATCATTCAAGCTCCTAAAAAGGATTACCAATTGCCCAAGTTTGAACTTGAACTTTTGACATTGAGGTTGAGTTCAAATGGTGCTGGTTATTTTAGTGATTTCTACCATTTTGAAAAAGAAATTTTGGAAAAAAACCAGAATTACTTACTGTAATCCCCATATCAAGGCAAATGGTATGGACGAAAATAGGATGATTACTGAGGAATTAGTTAGTGAGCAGTGGTAAGCTTCTGGACCACTTCGTGATTTCCAGCAAGTGGACTTGAACTTCCCTTTCTGACATTTGAACCCATGCCCACCCCTCTTTCCCCAGTTTGTCTTGATAGTCCTCCATACCCTATTCTTGGAGTCTATTTCACGTTGATAGAGAACTTACAGTAATATTTCATTTCATGTTGGTCCTCTGGTGCTCTGATTGCAATGAAGCACTGCTGCCCCAGGAGAGAGGTAATTTAATTCATTTTTATTAACAATGTCAAATCATATGTAAATGAATTTGCTTAAGAGCTGTTTAATTAGAAGAGGGTTTTATCCCCCCATTAGGTGATTCCCTGTTGGAAAATCTCAGAAATGTGTCACTCCTCTACTAAAGGCCCCAAACGCTGGATTTTGGAACGTGACCACTTGGGAATGGAAATTGTAACCTGGGTCTGGCCTAATTCCTCACAGGTGGGACTATCTGAAAGAAGTAGGAGGTTAGAGCTGAAGGGACTTCTGCGGCCGCCATTCCACCTTCCTTAATACGACAGATATGGAAAGCAGGGCCCAGACTTTCTGAGAAGCTTCCTGAGTAATGTTGGTCTCCGGCTTGATTCGTCTTAAGGAAGTGACCGAAGGTTTATTAATTTCATGTGATTTGCTGCCTTCATTTTCTCTCTGTGTGTATGTGTGTGTGTGTGTCTGTGTTTGCAGGTATTTCAGCCTATGGGTACTGGGTAAATTCACTACTTACCTAGCATGTTTAAAGTATTGTTGTTGGCTCTAGGCAGGGGACAGTGGCTGCCTTATCTGCCCAGCACTTCCGGCCTCCATTTCTTCTGACTCCTGCTCCTCTCATCCCCTGACCATTTTATCTGCATCATTCCCACAGAGGTTGCTATTTTCTTAGCTGGCCACATCCTTCTAGGTAAAGCTTATTGATATAGTGGTGGACATATGACCCAAGTTGGTCCAGTAAATTGTTTCCTTGGGATATTTGATGTTAAGATGGGAAAGATCAACAAAGCAGGATCTGTGGTAGTTAAAACTATATGAGAAAATGTTTGGATGTCATCTGCTGCTATGTATTCCATGACCAGCAGAAAGTGGGTCTGAAGGAAAGAGAAGAAATTGAGACACATGGAGAGAAGTGGGAGGAGAGATGGTCTTGAGGATGTCTGAGTCCAACTGTGGACTGTCTCAGGTCCTGGCTTCATTCTTTTTGTTCTCTCATCCGGTTCACTCTCCTTGGGTTCCTTAAGGTAACGAATCCTCTGTTTTTGCTTAATTCAATTCAATGTCACTTTAGCCAAAAGAATTATAATATGCCCAGAGAAGCAGGAGTAGTGTCATTTTATCCAGTGTGCTCTAGCCAGGCCAGATACTGGAGTGGAAGAATTGGGAGGAGAGGATAAGAACTCCCAGAAAAAATGGCCTTTGAATAACGTAGAATAGGCATTCATCCAGCCCAGCACAAAAGGTATCCTGATGCTTGCCCAAAGAGGAGGGTAACAGACCCACCCCGCCCCACTAGCACAGAGCAGAGGGCATTCTAAGGCATCTCCAGAGCAATATCATGCCTTTGGCCTGTGCAGACACAGCTCTTTACACCAGATCCTTATGACTTTATAAGAATAATTATAAAGTCCCAAAAGAACTCCTCTGATACTGTTCAGGGGAGTTGTTCATACTAGATGAGCCACATGTCATCTGCTGTCACGCTCTGGGTTTCTACATTAGGCCAGCCACATAAGCACACACTCGTACCAAATTATTGTGCCTGGACAAGGCTACTGAACATTTGCAAAGTGCTACCATGTAAAAGTTCATTTTAAGTTGAACCCCCAAGTCCAAATTGCCCATTTCTAGATCTTCAATATTTACATAACCAGTATAGGTCACAAGTCACAGAATGAGATGTCTGAGAACTGTGGCATTTTAAGATTCTTTTTTGCTAAAGCAACTTCAAACCAATTGTTCCACTGAATTCTCCTCTCTACCAAAGCTGGCAGTGGAGACTTATTCATTCATCCAGTTCATGCCCCTTCCTGAGGATGTAGAAGAATCTAGGAGACTTGGTGGTGCTTTCAGATGAGGGAGGTTCCTCTAATCTTGGTCCATCAGGTTCACTGTAGACTTCCTTGTTTTCTGCAGCTCGCCTGGTTCCCTGAGGCCCTGCAACTCTAACTTCTAGGCCAGCTCACAGGAAGCGGTGTAAAGCTGAGACCTGGGTTGCTGGGGCAACCTCCTCTGATGAGCCAGGGGACCATTCCTCCTCTGCAGTCTTACCAGCTCCACCAGGGGGCAGCATGAGGGCCCTGCTGCTCCTGGGATCAATGTCTTTTGCCCACTCCCGGATCTGGGGAAAGCATCTCCCTCTCCTGTCTTGATGGTCTCCTCTCTCCCTTTCTTTCCATGTACTCACTCTTCTTCAATGGATTTAGGCTTTTACAAAAGAAAGGAACTGACTTCAAACATTTTATATCTTTTTACCCAGGAAAAAAAATCCAGAAAAATTCAAAATGGACTTGATGACTGGCTGGAAATATGGGGTGAAGTACAATTAGGAGAATATAAAGAGAACAAACAGTAACTCACATCTTAAATAAACTTTCCAACCATACATGTTTATCAAATAAATGAAGGCATAAGAGATAGCATTTCACCCTAAATTGGAAACTATTGAGTTCCAATTTAGTATTGCATACATGTGGTGTTTGTTTTTCCATTCTTGCAATACTTCACTAAGAAGAATGGTCTCCAGTTCCATCCAGGTTGTTATAAAACATACTAGATCACCATTTTTTTATGGCTGAGTAGTATTCCATGGTATACATATAACACATTTTATTAATCCACTCATGTATTGATGGGCACTTGGGTTGTTTCCATGTCTTTGAGATTGTGAATTGTGCTGCTTTAAACATTTGAGTACAAGTGTCTTTTTTATAAAATGTCTGTTTTTCCTTTGGGTAAATACCTAGTAGTGGGATTGCTGGATCAAATGGTAGGTTTACTTTTAGTTCTTTGAAGTATCTCTATACTACTTTCCATAGAGGTTATACTAGACTGCAGTCCCACCAACAGTGTATAAGTGTACCTTTCTCTCCATATCCTCACCAGCATCTGTTGTTAGGGACTTTTTGATAAAAGCCATTCTTGCTGGAGTTAGGTGATATGCACTGTGATTTTGATTGGCATTTCCTTGATGATTAGAGACGTTGAGCATTTTTTCATGTGTTTGTTGTCCATTGATCTATCTTCTTTTGAAAATTTTCTGTTCATGTCTTTTGCTCACTTTTTAATGGGGTTGTTTGATTTTTTTTCTTGCTGATTTGCTTGAGTTCTTTGTAGATTCTGGTTATCGTCCTTTTATCAAATGTATAGCATACAAATATTTTCTCCTATTCTGTAGGTTGTCTATTTGCTCTAATGATTGTGTCCTTGGCTGTGCAGAAGCTTTTTAATTTTATCAGGTCCCATTTATTTACTTTTGGTGTTGCTGTGATTCCTTTGGGGTCTTTTTCATAAATTCTTTGCCTAGGCCTATATCTATAAGAGTTTTTCCAACATTTTCTTCTAGATTTATTATGGTTTCATGCCTCAGGTTTAAGTCTGTTATTCATTGTGAATTAATTTTTGTGAGTGGTGAGAAGTGCAGATCCTGTTTCAGCCTTCTGCACGTGGCAATCCAATTTTTCCAGCACCATTTATTGAGTAGTGATTCTTTACCGCAGTATATGTTTTTGTTTGCTTTGTCAAAGATCAGGTGGCAATACGGGGATGGATTCATATCTGGGTTCTCTGCTCTGATCCATAGATCTATGTCTCTGTCTTTGTGCAAATCACATGCTGTTTTGGTTACTATAGCCTTGTAGTATAGCTTGAAGTCTGGTAAAGTGATGCCTCCTGATTTGTTCTTAACTGTGTAAGGTTGTATTATCTATCCAGGGTCTTTTCTGTTTCCATAAGAAGCATAGAACTATTTTTTTCTAGGACTGTGAAAAATAACTTTTGTATTTTAATGGGGAATTTCATTGAATCTGTAAATCACTTTGGGTAGTATAGACATCTTAACAATGTTTATTCTGCCGATCTATGAGCATGATATGATTTTCCATTTGTTTACATCCTCTGCAATTTGTTTCCTCAGTGTTTTGTAGTCCCCCCCCGCCCCGCAAGAGGTCTTTCACCTCCTTAGTTAAATATATTCCCAGGTATTTTATTTTCTTTGTTGCCATTGCGAAAGGTATTGTGTCTTTGATTTGTCAGCTTGAGTGTTATTGGCTATATGAAAGCTACTGATTTGTATACATTTATGTGCACGTATGGAAATAAAACTCAAGGGAAATCAAGTAGGTGGGAAGGGGCAGGAGAAGATGGGTAAATTGACACCTAAGAGGTACAATGCACACTGACTGGGTGAAAGGCATACGTATAACTTTGACTCAAATTGTGCAAAAGCAAATTATGTAACCAAAACATGTGTACCCCTATAAAATTTGAAATAAATAAAAAAACTATTGAGTGTTAGAATTTGTTCTGAGTGCCTGTAAGTTACTTGTGGATCAGTTTGATGTTTACAAGGTTTGCTTTTAAGCTTTCTTAGGGTAGGTCCTGAGTAATCTTTAAGGTTAATGAACCTCCACTAATAAGGTGTGATAAAGAATGTTTGGTCTATAACATCATACTTAGTGGCTGTGGACTAAATGATTTGTCTCTAAATTTGAGAGTAAGGGTAAAAGAAGAGAACTCTTACCGTATCTATTCAGTATTATACTGGAGGCCCTGGCCAGTTCAGTAGGTCAGGAAAAAAAGTGAAGTTGAATCTATCAGAAAGGGAGAAGTAAAACTTTTTATTCCGTCCACAATTGTCTGTGTAGGAAATTCAAAGGTATTTTCAATTAATAAATCAATCAATTCAAGCTACTAGAACTCATAAGTGAGTTTAGCAAGGTCACACAGAGAAAAAAAATCAACTATATTTCTATATTCTAACAATGAACAACTAGATATTGAAATTTAAAAAATAACATCATTTGTAATATTATAAAAATCATGAAATACTCAGAAAAAATTTTAATAAAATATGCATAAGGAGATGTTTGCTAACAACCATAAGCTATTACTGAGAGAAATTAAACAAGACCTAAAGGAATGTGGAAATTCATCATGATCATACACGCAAAGCCTCAACATTATCAAGATGTCATTTCTTCATTTCTACAAAATTGAAGAATGGATCAACCCTATCATAATAAAAAATCAGCAGCATTTTTATCTGTGCAGAAATTAACAAACTGATTATAAAATTAAATGGAAACTCAAAAAACTTAGGATAGACAAAATAATTTTGAAAAAGAACAAAGTTGTAGGATGCACATGACCAGATTTTAAGACTCACTATAAAGCTACAAGAATAAAGGCAGCATCAAATTGACAAATAGACATTTAGTCCAATGGATCAGAAAAGAATCCAGTAATGGACCCACACATATATATTCAATTTTTTTTTGACAAAGGTGCTAATGTATATTAAACAGAGGAAAGGATAGGTTTTCACCAAATGGTTGAAACAATTAGATATTCAAATATAAAAAATGAGCATCAACACTTACACTATATACAAAGTTTAACACAAACTATATTATATACCTAATAATAAAAGCTAAAATCATAAAAGAAGAAAATCTATGACTTTGGGTTAGGTAAAGCTTTCTTAGATATAATACAAAAAGTATAAACTATAAAATAATTACTAAATTTGATTTCACCAAAACTAAAACTTGATATTTGAGAGAATTGTCTAAAATGTGAAAATTCCAGGCACAGGCTAGAGAAAGTATTTGCAAAACATGCATCTGAGAAAGGACTTGTATCTAGAATATATAGAGATCTTTTACATCTCAGTAATAAAATTAAAAACAACTCTATTAAAATGGGAAAAAATATGACAAACACTT
Source organism: Lepilemur ruficaudatus (assembly GCA_963574885.1). NCBI lineage: Eukaryota > Metazoa > Chordata > Mammalia > Primates > Lepilemuridae > Lepilemur > Lepilemur ruficaudatus. The sequence goes on from CAUYRT010051329.1 coordinate 37,467, forward strand.
CCTCTAAAGACTGTATATGAATATCCAATAAGCACATGAAAAGGTATTCAACACCATTTGTAATCAGGGAAAGACAAATTAAATCTATGATGAGGTACTATGACACTTTCACTAGGAAGGCTAAAATTTAAAAAGACTGACAATACCAAGTGTTTGCCATAATTTAGAGCAAATGGAATTCTGATACACTGGTGCTTATGCAAAATGATCCAGTTAACTTGAGAAGCAGTTTGGTAGTTCTTTTTAATGATATTAAACATACACATTTGTCAATATGTGTAAATATGTGTCAATATGAGTAAAATATATAATCTCGTGCCTGTGTATTTACCCAAGAGAAGTAACAACAAATGCCCATAGAAAGACCTTTACTTAGACTTTCGAGTCTTACCATTTTGGAAATACATTTCATAAGGCTGTAGCTGCCATAGACAATGACTTCTTTGATGGATTGGAGCAAATTAAATTGAAATCTTTCTGGAAAGAATCCACTAATCTAGATGACATTAAGAACACTGGTGATTCACAGGATGAGGTCAAAATATCAATATTAACAAGAGTTTGAAAGAAGTTGAGTCTTTCTGCCCCTCATGGATGCCTTTGAGGTGGTTCAAGACTTCAGTGGAGGAAGCAACTGAAGATGTGGTAGAAATAACAAGAGAACTAGAGTTATGAGTGGAGCCTGAAGATGTGACTGAATTGCTGCAATCTCATGATAAAATTTGAACAGTGATGAGTTGTTTTTATGGATGAGAATAAAAATGGTTTTTTGAGATGGATTCTACTCCTGGTGAAGATGAACATTGTTGACATAATAACCAAGTATTTGGAAAATTATGTAAAATTAGTTGATAAATCAGTGGCAGGATTTGAGAAGACTGACTCCATTTTTGAAAGAAGTTCTACTGTGAGTCAAAGGCTATCAAACAGCCTCACATGCTGCAGGGAAATCTTTTGTGAATGAACAGTCAAGTGATGTGGTAAACTTCATTTTTGTCTTTTTTAAAGAAATTGCCACAGTCAGTCAACCTTTAGCAATCACCACCCTGGTTAGTTTGCGAGACCCTTCACTAGAAGATTATGACTTGCTGAAGGCTCAGATGTTAGCATTTTTTAGCTATAAAATATTTTTAAATTAAGGTATGCACATTTAAAAAAATGAAACAGTGCTTTTTCACACTTACTAGAGTACAGTATAGTGTAAACATTACTTTTCTATGCACTGGGAAACCCAAAATTCATGTGACTTGCTTTATTGCGACCTTCACCTTATTGCAATGGTCTGGAACCAAACTTTGCTTACTTTGTAAGGTTCTGCCTCAACCTACACAGCCTACCTCCAAACTCCTTATTTATTGAGAAATAGAGACCTTTATTTGGTTAAGCCATGTAGATGGGTTTCGGTGGTAAGCAACCGAGTGCAAGTTAGGTTAAAGTAGTTGAAGTGAGAGAAAAATGGCAGCTTGGAGTATTATGGCAGCTGTGGTTATGAGGAGATGCAAAGAAATCCTGAGTCATTTAGGAGACAAAATTCACACCTTCACAGGAAGACCCTTGCTGTGCTCCTTCTCTCATAGAAGTTGCTAGAAGGCTGGTCTAGGGACTGGTTTCCTCTCCCTTCCTTCATTGATTTCTCACAAGTCTTTATGGCCCCCAAATTCTACATCTGCTACACTTAATTTTCTCCCCCCTCAACCCCTAAGTTCTTCTTTCTTTAAATATCTCCAACAGGAATATTTAGATATCGCCACAGGAGACAAATATCTAAGTGTCTCTATAGTGGATAAATATTTGGGGAGCAGAGAGACACAGGTTTGAGTATTTTTATGTTGCTTATATACTAGATGAATAACTTTGGACAACTCTCTTAACCACTAAGAGATTAGCTTCTCACCTGTAAAATGGGTTTTAGGATACTTAACTGGCAGAGTTATATGAATTGAATGAGATAGTGAATTTTTTTCTTGATGCCAAGTCAACACCCTAGATTAATTAAATCAGACTCTCTGGAGGTGGGATCCAGGCATCAGTGTTTTTAAAGCTCCCAGGTAATTCCCAGGTACAACTAAGATTGAGGCCCACCGATCCATAGGGGGTTTTCTTCACAACAGACATTGTGTTAAGCATTTTATATATGTCACTATTACTCATTTTGACTAGCAATTCACATAGCCTAAAACCAAAATGCTCCCAAAATATTCATAAGTGAAACCATATGTGCTCAAATTTCCTTTGCCTGGACAGGAATTACCAGATTGCCTGTCTGTTTTTAGGTTTAACTGTCACAACAATTTTTGCCTTGCTTTCTCCCTACTTCCCTTTGTGTGGTGATCCGTTAGGACAGATTTCAAGGAGAAACCATTTCCTTGCCATTTCTCATGGCTTAGCTGGCAGGGAAACATCAAGGCAAAAGAGGATGCTGTGTCATCCAGCAAGTTCATGGTGACTTAGTTGATGGCTGCCGGTGTCCTTGGAGCCATCTCAGCATCCGCTAGCCTTCTTTTCCTCTCCCACAGCCTGTGGAGAAGTTCTACAGTTGTTCCCACAATTACATGGGCCTCCTGGGGACTTCCCTCATTCAAAGCCAAAACCCAAGGGCGCTCCACACAGCAGCAAACCAACAGTGGCATCTGTAAACCGCAGACCTGCCCTTTGCAGCTCCCACTTGGCCTCTCTCTTGGCCATCATGTTCCTATTGCAAATATTTTCTTAGCTGCAGGCCCAGAGACTGACCTTTCCCATATCACAGGACATCTTCATCAAAGAGATAAGACTGGGGACTTGCATGTTTGAAAGTAGTGGAAATGGGGAAGGAGAGGATGTTTGCTCATCTCCCTCAAATGAGGTCCTCCGGTTTGTTTTATTTGGTTTTACAAGAGAAGTACTTCTATCTTACCCTGGTGGTGCTCAGCCTTTTCACGTGACTCGTCCTGATCCTTCTTGGCAGTGGTCCTCTTGCTTGAAGAAACACTAGTTGGTGGAGGGCTACAAGTATGGTTGGGGCACCATTAGCATCAGAATTACTGGCACGGGTAGGAAGCTTGTTAAAAATGCAGATTCTTGGAGTAGACCCCAGACTCACAGACGCAGAACTTCTGTGGGTGTGGTCTAAGAGTCTGAATTTTTAGCCAGCACCCTGAGTGCTTCTGAAGTGCAATAGAGCTTGAGAACCACTGGTTTTAAACTCAATATCCTAACCTTGGTGGGAAATTTTAGCTCTTGGGTTTATACTATCTTTCTTCTTTTTCTCTTTGGAGAAAGGCATTTCATGCATGGGGCAAGAAGTACATGAAGTTCTTGGTCCCCCCACTGCACTCAGCACAGCACCAACCCATGAAAGATGCTTGATGTATACTGTCCTGCATTCACTATGGGTGCAGTTTTGGAAAAGAACATGGTTGATGCCAGTTTCCATTTGGGGTCCTTGTGTTTGCAAAGTACTGGGCTGAGGCCAGGTCAAGGGACTGGCACAATCTAATGATGCCAAGAACAAAATTTCCTTTTAAAAGGGGATTTTAAAAAAACAGATTAAGGGCAGCAGGCCTATTGGGCTGTAGCCAAGGTCTAGCTTAGCTTTATTTTAGCTGAAATGGTTGAATTGTTTCTCATAATTTCTGATACATTTTAAATAATGAATTGTAATGTGGGTCTCTCTTTCCTCTTCCACTTTCTGTGTTGGCTTTGAATTCAAATTACTCTGAATAAAGATAGCTTCAGTCACCATCAGATAGAAAAAGAAGTCTAATATTTGCTCAGCAGGTTTTCTTGGTATTAGTTATAGACCATGACAAGTTACAGCTTATAGTCAAGGCAAACTTCTAGTTCTGGGGTTGTCAGGTAGGTCCATATGGGGTGAACATAGCCAAGGACTCCCACAGGCAGCTGTTGTACCCTGCTGCCTGATTTAGTTCTGCGATTCTGCTCTGTGAGTGCCCAGGGTGGAAGGGGCAAATGGCCTTGTTTTATCTGAATCTTGGGCAGATTTTGAGTATTGCCTTTTCTTTCCAGCTATAAGCTCTGCAGCTGGGCCCCTTGAAGGTTGAGTCCTGACTTTTCCAAGGAGTGGTCAATCTCTCTATGCCTCTGTTCGCCAAGATGTAGCCCATCTCAAAAGATTTTCAAGCAGTGTTCTTTTGGAGGATGGCTTCTTTCACCTGGCATAACACACCTGAGACTCATCTGTGGCGTTGTGCGTGTCTGTAGTTCATTCCTTCTTGCTGGTCAGTAGTATTCCACGGTAAGGATGTCAGACAGTGTGTTTTTTCACTCACTGGTTGAATATGTTTGGATGTTTCTAGTTTTTGTCATTAAATATTTGTCATAAATATTTATGTAATGATTTTTGTGTGAACTTCATCTTCATTCGAGGGCAGGATTTTGGAGAAGCATTTGGGAGGATGATTTCTTTGGAGAGTTCCTTATTGAGTGCTTCTCCTATTAACCTAAGCAAAAAGAGTAGGGACCAATTGGAAAGTCGGATACAGGTCTCTGCAGTTAGGGGAGCGTAGCAGTGTCTAGTGGAAGTGTTTGGATACATGGTTGGGTAAGAAAGCCTATGGTAGGGTCCCTTGGTTGTTAGTATTTCTTAGAATGCCACTTTTTTTTGTTTCTTTTACAAGTTTTATTGTATACCTGACTATAAGGTGTTGATTAGAGCATCTTCTTGGTTTCTTGGAACAAAAATGAAATTTCTGGCTTGAACCTGATGTGAAAAGCCCAGGATCTGAGCTCAAATACTCTCCTACATTATACGATCTTGGGAAAGTTGCTTTTCTGCAAGGCTCAGTTTTCTCCCCCTTAGTATAGAAATTAAATGATATTTACCTACAGGACAATTATGAGGATCTGACAAGGTGAATGAACCTGGCACAGAGGAAACACGATGACTGCTACAACCCTGGAGAAGCCTGCAGGACAGGCTCCTGCCATCTGCTCCCTCTGCTTCCCTGCTGGGCTTACTCCCCCTCCCTTCCTGCCTCTCCTCCCGACGGGGCCCTGTGGGCCTGTTACTGAGTGGTCCCTCAGCACCCCAACCTCTGTGGGTGGAATCTGCTCAGAGGGCTGCAGGTGGGTGTGTGGGGTCTTGATGGGGCAGTTTGCAAAGCAAGCATTTCATCTACAATTAAGAAAACCTTTATGTAGATCAAAAAAGTGTCAATTGCCATTATTGAGTCAGCTGAAGTCCCCCTCCCCAGTCCCCTTTGGCTCTGCCATTGCTGCCACCTCTGCAGAAGTGCTGTGCTAGGTGGCAGGGGACTTGCTCCTGCTCTGTCTCTCCACAGCTTGTTTTACATCTTCCAGCAAGTCATGTTACCTCCTTGAGCTTCAGTCTCCTTATCTACAAAATGTGGATAAATGATGCTGATTTTAGCCACTTCCCAGGAAATTTGGAAGCTACAATATGCTTTATCAGCATCAAAGATGATTATAACTGTTATCTAGTCCTTTGTATGATTTTAATGTAGTGTTTTATCTTGTTCAAGTATGACACCTCTTTCCCCGATCTTTTAAAAACCGACTAGAGAAAGTCCAAGGGAGAGAATTTCTAATTCTGAGATTTCCAGTGTTTTGGCTCTAGGATAATGTAGCTACCTGAGAGTGGGGAGAACTTCCTGGTATCCCTAAAAGGGTGTCATTTAGGCACTGGAGTATTTTGCTTCTGTCTCGGGCTGTCTCTGAATCACACTCCTGGAGGCGCACTGCAGGCCCGTGGGTGGCTTAGAAATTTGTTTTAGAAACAAGGTTTATGTGTCGGTTGCACTTCCTCTCATTGTCTATTTCTGACAATATTTGCATGAAACCAGATATTTGATTTTGAGAACATCTGTTCTCCCAATTCATTTCCCACCTGAATCAACGCTCTTCCGCCTGGGCTGAAAGAGCTGCGGTGCTCAGCAGTACTGGCAGGGCTGGGCGGAGTGGGGAGAAGCGCGGGGACAGGACAGGAGGCTTTTGTGAATACAAACAAGTTTGCCAGGGCATCCAGCCTTGGAGGAAGGCTGCTGAGTGCAGGAGCCTGGGGAAGCTACTGCGGTTTAGCCAAAACTTTCAAGTGTGTGCTGATTCTTTTCAACACCAGGACTTACTTTAAACGATTTAGCCATTTTGGTTAAAAATATTTTTCAAATGTGGCACTCTTCCTTGCCTCCTAAATTAGAGTGTATGGAATTTTTGAGTGCCTGTTGTGTGCCAGGCTTTGTTGTCTTGCCTTCTAAACAGGAAGGTTGGGAGCGCAGAGGCTGCTACCTAAACGTGAACACTTGTCCTGCGCTATGCTGGTTTTGATGCTTTTTGGGTTTGTCAAGGGCAGGAAAGCTTGATCCTCATACTAAATGTGCCACCCCCAACGCCGAAGGGAGGGATGGCTGCGGGCCATGGGCACTTGCTGGGCCATAGATGAGGGGTGGGTGGCACTCCTACAAAACCCTCACAGCCACAGGAAATCACTCAAGGGTTTTCAGCAGTGGCATGACAAGATCAGATGTACATTTTGAAAGATCACTCTTTGAAAGACTACAGGTGAAGAAAGAGGGGCGGAGACACAGAGGAGGCCCCCACTGCTCTGGCTGGGGCAGGAGGACGTGAAAGTGCCTTTGCGATCTTGCGTCCCTTCTGCCTTTCATTGTTCCATTTGCCCTTTGGCTCCTGACACCCGACTGTGTGCCTGCCATGCCAGGCTCTGCTCAGACCTTGAAGTCAGCCTTTGTTCCTCCTCCACATTCCAACGGAAACTCCCCTCTACCTTTGGTAAGCGCTTCCCCTTCTTGCTTTGGGTCGGGGTCAGTAGTTGACATTCCCAGTGGATTATCATGTCCTTGAGGGCGGGGAAGAGTCTTACTCATCTTTATCTTTCCCATAGAAGCCAAGTGTATGAAAGGATTAGATTAGATTGTAAATTGTCCTGTAAATATAAGGCAGCATTTTAAAATATAGGAGTCAATGGATAAATTTGTGGTGGAATGAATAAATGCATGAATATATGATAAATGCGTGAAGTTAGCAAGGGAGTTTTTGTGAGTTGGATCTTAATAAAAGCTTCTAAGCTAGATCTTCATGTTAGAATTGTGTGTACACTTAAGAGTAAATTGCCTAGATGTGAATTCCTTGTACTCTAGTATATTGGAGTGGTAATGTCCATTTTGGGATGCACAGAAGCCTTTTTGGTTTATCTCCTGGCTCTTAGCTATGCTCTTGGTGGATGAAACTGTTAGAGAACCGAATGCATCTATTTTGGAGGTAGACTGGTGGGATTTCGAAGGATACCGGTTATTAGGTTACTCTCAGGACAGCCCTTGTATATGGAATTAAAGAAGCCACCTGCAAGAGGTAACTTTAGGGAACTCTGGAGGGAAACTTGCCTTCTCCCCCAAACAATGTCCCCACCTTTTCACTGCTGCTTTCTTTAGTGACGTCTATGATTTTTAAAGGCGTGGCCTCATTTGTCCCTGGAAGAGGTCACAGTGAGCCTCAAACCTGTTTCCCATCAAGGTATAAATAACTGAGGGCAAATCATTTTCTGAGAGAATTTTGAGGGCCCACCCGAAGGAAGAGAATAGAGAGAAGGAGATTAGAGAGTGTGGAAGACAAGCTTCTCAAATAGATCAGCCTGACCCACTTCCCAATTTGAGCAGTGTTTCTTAGGACTGTCTAGGTCCAGGGTCAGTAAACACTCTCTGTAAAGGGCGAAATAATGAATAATGAATACTTTAGGCTGTGTGGACTGTATGGTCTCTGTCACAACCACTCAACACTGCTCTTGTCATGGGAAAGCAGGCATAGACAATACGTAAATGAACGCACATTGCTGTGTTCCAATAAAACTTTATTTGCAAAATCAGGCCGTGGGCTGGATTTGATCTGCCAATAGTAGTTTGTTGACCCTGGTCTAAGTTATTCTTAATATGAAAAGAAAACAAACCTCATATCTCATGGGTTAATCCCCCAAAAGATTATTTCTGACTGTACTAAATGTCTGGTGTAGGTCAGAAGAATGACTCTGCTCCCAGGGTCACTCAGGGACTCGGGCTGGCAGAAGCTCCACGTGGACAGTGAGTCCACAGCCTCCCTGGCAGGGAGATGAGAGGTGGTTGAACTCCACACTGGCTCTTAAAGTTTCCACCTGGAAGAGACACATGTCACTTTCATTTACTTTTCAATGGGCAATACAAGTCACAGGGTCACATCTAATTTTAAAGAATACAGGGAAGGCTAATCTTACCGTGTGCACAGAGGGAGAACCACAATTCTGGGGTGGGTGAATTGCATTCATTACAACCACAGATGGAGAGCCCCAAGTTGACAAGAACATTCATATTCTCTTCTCGTTCCAACAGAGGGTTTGTTTCTTCTGGTCCTTCATTCAGCATCCTGAGGTCAGCCTGTCTCCCCCAGGAGTCTGAGTCAGCATTTCCACACCATTCCCACTGCCTTCGCAATGCTTAGGGTGGTGAACCCTGCCAGATCCTATCCATGCAAAGCTTGCTGGCATTCTCAGGGCCCAGAGCCCGTTAGAATCAGAGGATGAGTCACCCCACAGTTTAAAAGTCTTCACTTCCCAGTTTCTTTTCTTTTTCTTTTGAGACAGAGTCTCACTCTGTTGCCTGGGCTAGAGTGTCGTGGCTAGAGTGCCGTGGTGTCAGCCTAGCTCGCAGCAACCTCAAACTCCTGGGCTGCAGCAATCCTTCTGCCTCAGCCTCCCAAGTAGCTGGGACTACAGGCATGTGCCACCATGCCTGGCTAATTTTTTCTATATGTTTTTAGTTGGCCAATTAATTTCTTTCTATTTTTAGTAGAGATGGGGTCTCTCTCTTGCTCAGGCTGGTTTTGAACTCCTGACCTTGAGCGATCCACCCGCCTAGGCCTCCCAGAGTACTAGGATTACAGGCGTGAGCCACTGTGCCCAGCCATACTCCCAGTTTCTTAAAGGTGCCTCCTAACTCAAGTTCCAGATTCCTAGGAAGGACTAGGGTGGAAGGATTTTTTGGCTGGGATGACCTTCCAGTATTTCTCCAATGAATATTTTGAGATCTGTATCTATATATCCATATCTCTACCTATATCTATATTTAGCAATGTTTGCACAAGACCTTTTATAATCAGGCACCAGACTTCTTGACCTTGTGTGTTTCTTACTGTTTCCTACACTTCACTGCACATTCCTGCCAAGTCACTCTCTGAAATGACCGATGCCCTTCATGTCTTCACGTCATTGCCTGTGCTATTCCTTCTGCCTAGAAAGACATCACCTCCTGGCGAACTAGTACTCACAAGCCCTCAGTAAGTTCTGTTAACAATGTTCCAGGTCTTAAGTGGGTGATGAGTTTACTAGTGTTCATTGTATTATTAAAATTAATAATGTAAATAAAAGAAAGCTATTACCAGTTAATGATGATAGTGTGTCATGAATTAAGGATTATGATTAACCCAGTTCTGGGAACCTGAGGTCAAATAAATAAAATCCTATAGAGCAGGGATTGGCACATTATGGCCTGAGGGCTAAATCCCACCGTTAGAGAGAGAGAGAGAGAGAGAGAAAGAGAGGGAGAGAGAGAGAGAGAGAGAGAGAGAGAGACTGACTTATTATAAGGAATTAGCTCACATGATTATGGAGTTCCCATGATCTGCAAACTAGAGACCTAGGAAAGCTGGTGATATAGTTCCAGTCTGAGTCCAAAGGCCTGAGACCAGGAGAGCTAATGGTCTAAGTCCTAGTCCAGGGGCCAGGGAAGACCAGTGTTCCAGCCCAGCAGTCAGGCAGAGAAAGTGAAATCCCCCTTTCTCCATCTTTTTGTTCTATCCAGGCCCTCAATGGGTTGGATGAAGCCCACTCACCTTGGGAGGGGGCAATCTGATTTACGCAGTCTGCCAATCCAAATGCTAATTTCATCTAGAAACACCGTTACAGACACACACTCAGGAATAATGCTTAGCCAAACATCTGGGCACCCTGTGATCCAGTCAAATGGACACATAATCATCTCAGATACTGAAGATAGGAAGCCAGACTTTACAAGAAGGCAGGAGGGCAACTCCTAGGCTAAAACACAAAGGTCACTGCAGCAGGCACACAGACCCATCTTCCCAATGATGCTCCCTCTGATCTTCCCCTCTCTCATCCTGTCTCATGGTGATGTGTGGGGAGGGAGTAGAAATTTAGTAGGACAGTGAGGAAGATCAGCTGAGACAGTGACTTTTCAATATTTTATAAGTTGAGCTTGAATTAAGTACAGCTGTGGGCTCTCATCGTTAACACAAATATTACTTCTGAGATCATTTGCCACCTCTTTCCACCTTAAGTTAGACCAGAACCCCAAAATGATCACAATTATTTGCAAGATAGGACATATGTAGTGGCTATCTCTGAAATTAAAACCCAAAAGCTGCCAGATGTAGGTGGTCTTTTTACAATCAAATCTTTCCTTTACCTATAAATACTCTTTTACCAGTATAGGAAATTACCCTTAATTGCCAGAACTTGCATTTAAATAAGGGCAATGACTTAATTAAGGACAGCAGGTCAAGAGAGGAAAGGATCGGCCTTGATCTTGCCAGCTCTTGTTTCCCAGTGGCACAACCATCCTCCCAGAGGAGATACCGCTTCCCTGGCAGACAGACAGAATTATGCTCCTATAGCTGGATTCACTGTCTCGCACACACTGAAAGCCTGCCCTTGGTGGCCTCTAGGGCAATAATCCACGACCTTCTTTCTAACAAATAACTTTGGGAGATTTTATAAAACAAATAAAATCCTGTACCTAAGGATAGGTATGCGGATGTGGGTCAATGGATGAAGGAGAGGTGGTGATTTAACTACAAAGCTTGGCTTTAATATAGAGATGCATTTTCTCCCTCCATAAGCCTATCACCCCATGTACACTAATCTGTCTTCATTTCCGGCACAGAACCTGCTACAAACTTTTAAGTTGCCATCAGGGACGGGAACTAAAGTGGAACATGAATCAGAAACTAGAATGAATATACTCATTTGCTAAATCCCACGGTGAATCCAAATATTAACTTTCTAATTGAATTGGGTTTTTTTTTTTTAAACCAGTGAACCAGCTGGAGTTGGAACTGAACCTATATGTTTTCTAAAACTACTAAATGAAAAAATCTACTAAAAGGAAAAAAGGGAAAACTTAAGAAGCCTCAGAGACATCTACCCAAAAGAAATAAAAACGTGTCCACACAAAGCCCTACAGGCAAATATTCATAGCGGCATTATTCAGAATAGCCCCAAACTGGAAAAACATGACATATCCATCAATTGCTGAAAGGGTGAACAAAATAAAGTATTTTAATAAAATGTAATATTCTTCAATAATGAAGAGAAATGAAATGTTAATACATGCTACAACATTTATAAGCCTCAAAAATATTTTGTTGAAGCCCAACTTTCTTGTCTTGTTTAAGTAATCTTTGCCTACTCCAAGGTGATAAGGATTTTCTCTTATAATTTTTCTAGAAGTTCTATACATTTTTTTCCCTTTAGGCCTATTCTTGAATTAATATTTTTGCATGGAATGGTTAGGGATTAAGGTTAAAAGGTTTTGTGTGTGTGTGTGTGTGTGTTTTTACCCCATATGGATATCTATGCATTATAAAAGACAAACCTTTTCCCCTTTGCATTGTAGTTATATCTTTATTGCAAAGCAAGTGACTGTGTATGTGTGGTCTATTCCTGGACTCTCTGTTCTTTCCTGTTGGTCCATTTGTCTGTCTTGCCCTAACTGCACGTTAATATAATAGCATTTTACTAAGTCTTGCAATTAGGTAGTGTAAGTTCTTCAAATTATTCTTCAATATTGTTTAGCTTATTTTAGATTCTATGCCTTTTTTTCATTTAAACTTTATAATAAGCTTGTCAGTTTCCTCAAAACCTTGAGATTTTGATTGCAATTAAATCTATAGATGTATTTGGGAAGAACTGACATCTCAATAATAGTAACTCTCAAAATTCATGAGAATAATAATATATTTCTCTATTTCGGTCTTTCTCTTAGCAATATTTTGTTGTTTTCAGTGTACAAATTGCATATATTTCTTTAACTTATTCTTAGATATTTAATATTTTTAAATGCTACTGGAAATAGTATTTTTTAAGATATCTTTTCCCACATTTTTCTTGTTAATGTAGACTAACACAATTGATTGTGGTATATTGACCTGTGTCATGCAACATTGTTAAGTATCTTATTAATTATAATGATGTGTTTTGGGACTTTTACATATCCAATCATGTCATTTGTACAAAGTGATATTTTTACTTCTTTCTTTCCATATTTTCATGCCTTTTATTTCTTTTTGTTTGCTTTGTTGTACTAGCCAGGATTTCTAGTGCAATCCTAAATATAGGGGGTGATACAGTATATCCTTGTCTTGCTTCTGACATGACGGGGAATGTTTTAAGTATTTCATCCTTAAATATGATACTAGGCAAAATTTTTAAACTTTAATTGAGGCATAATTTACCCACAATACACTGTACCCATTTGAAGTGTACAAGTCAGTGAATTTGGCCATTGTGTACACCTGTGAGGCCACCACTACAGTCAAGATAATGGCCATTTCTAGCACCTCAAAATGGTTTGGTGGTAGGCAGAGTTCTAAGAATGCTCCCCAGGGGAGCTTCTCCTTGTGTAAGCCCCTCTTCTTCAATGGTAGAGGGAATCTGCAATATTATGAGATGCCGCCGCATGACTTTATCATGCTATACGGTAAAAGGGGGACTGTTCGGCTTGACCTGACCTAAACAACCATAAGCCCTTCAAAAGGAGAGCATTTTCTCTGGCTGGGGCAGCAGAAGAAATCAGAGATTTGAAGCATGAGAAGGACTCCACATGCCTTTGCTAATTTGAAAATGGAGGAAACCATGTGAAAAGGAATTGCACTGTGAAGTTCCTTATGTAGCTTAGAGACCCCTGGCTGACAGCCAGGTTGACAGGAACCTTAGTCCTACAAATAAAAGGAAGTTCCAAAAACTTCAATGAGCATATTCTTCACCCGACTTCCAGATAAAAGCCCAACTTAGCCCAAACCGTGATTTTGACCTCGAGAAACCTCAGAGAACCCAGTTGGCAGTTATTGCATAGCAACAGAAAATTAATATAGTCAGTCTCTCAAATGTTAGCCATTCTAGTGGGAGTGTAGCGGCATCACTGTGGTTTTACTTTAATTTCTCTGATGACTAATAATGTCAAGCATCTCTTCATATTATTCTCTATCTGTATATCTTCTTTGGTGAAATGTTTGTTCAAATCCTTTGCCCATTTTAAAATTGGACAGCCTAGTTTATTTCATTATCCCGTTGTAAGAGTTCTTCATATGTTCTGGATACGAGTTGTCTGTCAGACTTTTGTATTGTGAATATGTTCTGCAGCTTGTTGTTCCACTTTCTTAATGTTTTTCCAAGAGGAAAATTTTAAAATTTTGATAAAATTAAATCGATCAACTTTTGTCTTTTTGGTTTATGGTTTTTGTGTCTTACTAAGACATATTTTCCTATCCTGCAAGGTTGCAAATATTTTCTCCTTTGTTTTCTTCTAGGAGCTTTATGGTTTAAGAATTTACTTTTTTCTGTATGTGGTGTGAGGTGAGGAGCAATATTCCTTTTTTCTCACCATATGGCCATCTAATTGTTCTAGCATCATTTGTTAAAAAAGTTTTTCTTTCCCCAATTTAATTGAACTCAGCACCTTTGACAAAAGTCAGTTGATCATATATGTGTAGGTTTATTTCTAGACTCTATTTGGTTTTCTTTGTACACACACACGTGCACACACACAAATTTTATTTTGCAAATGCCATGCTATCTTGATTAATATGTTATTATAGAAAGTCTTAAAATCAGGTAGGATTAATATAAAAGACCAATAACTTTGTTCTTTTAAAAATTGCCTTGGTTATTCTAGGATATCAACGTGCCAATTTCTACAATTGAAATTATTTTGATTTTATAGATCAATTTGGGAAGAATTGATGTCTCATATTGAGTCATTGAATTGATTTTTTAGTTTTCAGTATGCAGGTCTTGTACAATATTTTTAAATGTATTTGTAAATTTATATTGTATATGGAATAGTTTTAAGATATTTTATTAAAATTATTCATTGCTAAATATATAAAGATTAGAAAGATATTTTGCATAATGACACTGTGATTTTCCTAAACTAACTTATTAGTTTGAGTACTTTTTTTTTGCAAATTCCTTAAAATTTCTAAGTATAATCATGCTGTCTGCAAATAAAAGCAATTTTACTTCTGCCTTTTCAATCTGTGCCTTTTAATTCTTTTTCTTGCCTCCTGCTGGCTATGGCCACAAAGCTAATGTTGAATGAAAGTATGAGTGGATACCCTGCTTTTTTCCTGATCTTAGTCAAAGTAATTTAGTATTTCTCCATTAACTACAAGGCTTGGTTTTGTTTTGGTTTGTGTTTTATTTTTCTGTTTTTGTAGATGCCCATTATCCATTTTGGAAATTCCTTTCAATTCTTAGTTGACTGAGAGTTTTAGCTGGAATGGCTGTTGTATTTCATCAAATATGTTGAATACCATCAACTGATTTTTGAATTTTAAGTCAATATTGCATTCCTGGGATAAATTCCATTTGGTCATGATGTATTATACTATTAATATATCCTATTAATAAATTTTGTTCAGGATTTGTGCATCTATGTTTATGAGGCATATGGGTCTGTCTGCACTTTTATTTTCTTGTGGTATATTTGACTGGTTTTGGTATCAGGGTGATGCTGGCTTCATAAAATCATGTACAAGTGTTTCCTCCCCTTTTATTTTATGGAAGAGTTTGTGTGGAGTTGACTTTTTTGATTCTTAAATGTTTGGTGGAATCCTCCTTCATGCCACCTGGGACTGGTGTTTTCTGTATTGGAAGGTTTTAAACTACAAATTCCATTTCTTTAAAAGATACAGAACTATTCATATTTTTTTATTTCTTCTTGAGCGAGTTTTCTAGTTTTTGTATTCTCTCTTTTTCTCCTGATCAATGTGGGTAGATGTTTATCAATTCTATTGATATTTCACAAGAAACGTCTTTTGGTGTCATTAATTTTCTCTACTGTTTTTCTATTTTCAATGTTATCTCTACCCTTATCTTTATTATTTTCCTACTTTTGCTTTATTTGATTTTAATTTGCTCTTCTTTTTTCTAGATTCCTAAGCTTAGATTGTTGACTGGAGAACATTCTTCTTTTTTAAAAAAACAAGCATTTAATGCTATAGGCTTCCTTTTAAGCACTGTTTTAACTATGTTTTGAAAGCTTTGATATGGCACGTTTCCACTTTCACTCAGTTAAAAATATTTTCTAATTTTCCTTGTGATTGCTTCTTTGACCCACAGGTTAATTAGAAGCATATTGTTCAACTATTTGGGGGATTTTCTGGCATCTTTTTGTTATTGATTTTTAGTTTAATTTTGTAGCATAGAGAACATTAGCGAACACAGAGAACATTTCATATAGTTCAGATATACTAAATCACATGAATTTAGACAATATTGTCTATTTTGGTGAATGTTTCTTGTGCACTTAAAAACAATGTGTATTCTACTTCAGCTGGGTGGGGTGTTTTATAATTATAAATTAGGTCAAAATTGTTGATAGTGTTGTTTAAGTCTTCTATGTGCTTACTGATTTTCTTGTCTCCTTAAACTATCAATTACTGAGAGAGGAGTGTTGAAATCTCCAGATATAACTGTGGATTTGTATATTTCTCTCATATATATATCAATTTTTGTTTTATTCATTTTAAAACTCTGTTATTAGATACATCCACTTTTAGGATTGTTATCTCTTCTTGATGAAACTTTATTATTATGAAGTGCCCTTTATCTCTGATAATATTCCTTGCGAAGGCTGCTTTACTGATATTAAAGCTGCCACTCTGAATGTTTTTCCACTAAGTCTAGCTCCCACAATTCCAGACATCTATGAACTTTATTTTCAAAACTAATCTCATGTATAAATTATCATTTCTGTGTTGATGCTCAAACAAATCAAAACAAATTCAAAAGGTAAGTCTGGAAAGAGGGTAGAATACTCATATTTAATCATTTTGGGCACAAACATCAATCCATAATAAGCTTGTAAATGTGATAAATAGAGACAAGCTTTTGGTAGTAATACAACAAAAATCTTCTTTATTTCTCTCCAAAGGTAAAGACAGAGCAGTCTGCTGATACATTTTATATTACATTTTAATTTATTTACAGTGAAAGCCACTTTTTCTGTTAGTCAGCATTTCCTCCATGGATTATATTATACACACTCCAGTGACTTGAGATGTTGCATTTTGCCAGTAAATTAGCCAAGATCCTAAATACATACATTCCCTGTGACCTGTATGTTACTAACACTCAGTATCCCACAAAGACCTGGTATATTGCATTGGACAGTAATGAGCTAAGTGAGCTAAACAGTGCAGTCATTGCTCTGTCCCTATAGATGACAAGGTATAAGCTTGATTTCAAGGGCAGCTTTTCTTGTTTCTTTTCATTCTTCTTTGATATGGGTGGTGAAGATGGAGCTGGTTGGGATTGGGCTTTGGGTTAAATAGCTGTACTCACCAATGATTGGAGAGATTTTGGCTGCCATGAATGGTCCTGCAGTCAATGTCAAATGGCCTCACTACTTCCATTCTCTAAGCATCAAATCTTTAAGAACTAGTAATACTTTTAGCTGTCTTCTACTGACTCAGGCAATGGGAGAAATTGTAAAGGGACAGTTGAAGCACCTCTCTGGGTTGTCTCCTAATCTGCTTTATTAAGAACCTATCTGCATTCTCAGGGATGCCTCTCCTAACTACTTTAGTAGACTACCGCCAATCTCAAACAATCTCTGATTTTGTTGGGTGTTCCGTATTCAGTACTCAATTGGGTATGACCTTTTGCATTCTAGTTTGGAGCACTGGTTTGTTCCCCAAATATAAGCTAGTTGATTGTTGAGATCAAGTCCTCAAAGTAAAAGTGTCCATAATTTCTATTTAATGAATGGGCCAATATTTGAGATATTGGGGAAGAATTTTGTGCTGTTGTTATATCTGAGAAACTGCTGGAAGTATTTGGTTTAGATATTTCAATAGGTAATTTCTTAAAATTTTTGATCACTTACTGAACTACAAAGATAAGAGTTTAACTTGGAAATATTCCAGAAAAATCAGGGAATAAGATCTTTCCACATCTAGTTGTTAATGCTAACATATTTTCATTTTCTGATTTTTCTTACACTTGATCTTTGAGTGAGGGGACTTGGTAGCTGCTGATTCAACTACCAGTGAACATTCTTACTGAAGATAGTACGTCATCATCAAGATATCACCTGGTCTTAGACTCTGAAAACTTAATACAATGATTTTAAAATCTGGCCAAGCATCAAAATCACTTGAAGAATTTCACAAAAATTTAAATTTTCATGGTTAGAAATGCTATTCAATAAGTTTGGGAGCAAACATGGAGACTGAATTTTGAAAAGTTCCCAGGTAATTCTGTTGATCAGCCAAGTTTGGGAATCTTAAGCTTAAGTGTTGAGGACTTGGTCTGTCTGCAGGGTCACCTTTTATAATTATGGCCAAGCCAAGGTAAGCTGGGCAGTTGCATCAGCTGTGCACTGTGTCCCTTAGGTGGAGGGAAGCAGCGTGGAGATGACCCAGTTTTCTTTGTTGATGTTTACACAGCTAAGGGTGCAGAGTTTGCTTATGTTACACATTTTACTTAGTTGGTCAATTCTATGAGAGATCAGTGCTAGGCTTCATCGTGTTCCAAGGCTTTGTGGCTCTTGATGTAAGAGCGATAAAAAGTAATTCCAGTAAAATTTTCCTATAAACAAGGCAACAGAGCAAAGATTTTAAGAAAAGACTTCATGTGAATATATAAGAAGATGAATACATAATCATTTGTATGTGCTATCTAGGACAGTTTAAAAAAAAGTAGGCATTGTTATTTTTAAAGAACATTTCTGTGGCCATTATGAATTATCTGGGTGAATTCAGGCTTCCCCCCTTGGAATGGTTGGTGGCCTCATCTGTAGCTCTAGGCCCTGGTACCTGGGTCAAAGGAGAATTGGGAGTTTTGGTTAGTTCCGTTCTCATTGGGTGAGCTGCACTAAACAATTCCTCCTGTCTTGTTTCAAGCTTCCTCAATCAACTGAAGTATCCCTTTGGGCTGTGGAGGATATATCAATTAGATGAAGAGTTTTAGGATCATTGATGTCTGACTATGATGAACTTTGGTAAATAATGATCCTTTAAGCTGGACCAAGACAGACAGATAGGCATTACCTTGAAGGGCAAACATGCTGTATTGTTGCAAGTGATTTTTTTTTCCTTGTGGCATTGGCTTATGCCCCAAACAGCATCAGAGAGTGTGTGGCTCCATTCGAACTGCATCAGACAGCATTCTTCGAAGAGTCCTATGGAACATAAGTCCTATGTGATGTGCTGTTTTCAGCTAATATGATCATAAGAATCCCATTTCAAGGGGCTACAAGTGCATTACTTCCAGGTGATGTACCCCTTCCACCAACTTATAAACAGTGAGTTGTAAACAGCATTCTAGTTCCAGAATTTAACATGACGGCTGCCTAGAGTAGCAGCTCAATGCATTAGACCAGTGGATCTCAACCAGAGACAATTGATTTTGCTTCCCAAGGGACATTTGGCAATGTCTGGAGTCATTTGGTTGTAACAACTGTGGAGTGAAGGAGGGAGAACATTCCATTCACATCTAGTGGGTGGAGGCAGGGATGTAATAAACATCTTACAATGTAGAGGATGCCCTGCCCCCCACAACAAAGAATTATTCAGAACTTCTGTAGTGCTGAGGTTGAGAACCACTGCACTAGACCAAATATGTGGTTAATCCCAGTCCTCTCCTCCGGATGTTCATAAACGTACTAAATTATCTATTTCCATGGGCTATTTGCTTGTCTCCAACAATGGAGATTCACTCTGTTGCTCCATCAGACCTGGAGAGAAACGAGATGGACAGAGAGGGTGGAGTAGGGCAGATAAATGTGAAAGAAGGTAGTGTATTCCAGAGTCAAAGTCATGGTGTTTTTCAATTATGCATGGTTAAGTGAGAGTGACCACAATGGTAAATTGAGCATAATGTTATTCCTCAAACAATGTGAGTGTGCTGGGGACCTCGAAGAAGGAAGCTTTGTAATTGCCAAAGATGCAGACATTTGTTTTCAATATAATGTTAGCATGGTGTGAGCTTGATGTTAAATTTTATGTCTTATTCAGCTATTATTAATTGGTAACTTACGGAGTGCTTTCTAGGGACCAGGGCTAGTGTTAATATTGATTGCAATATTTCCCTGAACCCTCACAATTACCCTCTGAAGGTGTAGAGTGAACCGAGGTTCAGAGGGGTTCAGTGTTTTGCAATGATTTGTAATGATTTCCTCAGTTATTTCTTGGAGTGAGTGAGTGTGTGGAAGAAATTGGAATAGAGCTCAGATCCTGACCTCCTAGTTTTCCCTAAAGATTATCTTTAAATTTTAAAACATTTTCCTCATTTTTCTAGATTTAATTTCATAAAATGAATTGCAATTTTAAGCACAAAGTTTAAAGATATTAAAGACCAAGATTTTAAAATGTTACTGTGCAGAATAATTTTATTCTCCTTGACTGCCCCCAGCCACCATAAACTGTGATGAGCACGCTATAGTGGGAACGTATAGGAGGTCATTTTTAGAACATCAAGGTCACACTTGCCCCTGAGATTTCTGGCTCTGAAGCTTGTGCACCTGTTTCCTCACCTGTAAAGAGGAGGGCTTTGCCATCTGCTTTGCCTCCCTCATTTGGGAGAGATATGGATCAAATGAGAGAATATCCATAAATGTCCTTTCTGAACTTCATTGTATTGCACATACTTGTCAGAATGGTTTGTTTCCCTCAAATGCCTTTGGTGGATGCTCTTACAAAATGGATGTGCTGCTTTCCATGGTGCAGCCAGGATATAACAGCAATTTGAATGGGCCCCAACAACTGATGGCCACCTCAAAAAGGCCTCACGGGAGCAGTGGTGCAGCAGCCACCCACGGGCAGAGGTGCTGGCTCTAGGAGCAGGGCTGGAGCCTGCCTTTGAAAAGACCATGCTATGCCAGAGGCATCCGTGCATGTGGGGCAGCACTTCAGAAACTTTGCTCCTTGAACTCTGGGCATTTTAAAATTTCTTCTTTGGTAAAATTCATGGACCTCACTAACATCTCAGATTTTTCACTGCCTTTGTTCTCCGAAGATCAAAAATGTAAAAAAATAAGGACAACAAGAAATACTTGACAAATTCTGACAAGTGTCAGAACTCTGCTTCCATATACTTTATTGATTCATAAAAATGGTGAATGCCTATTCTAAAATATTCAAGCAGCACAGATAAGTAAAAAATGCTATGAACATCCTCAAATCCCACCACACAGAAATAACCAGTGAGCATTGCTACAGACATAGCCCTCTCATTCTATGTGGATAGAGGGGCATGAGCAAGAGAGAATGTAAAAGAAAGAAGGGTGGGGAGATGGAGGGATGGAGGGAAAGATTTATTTAACTCACCATTAATGACAGAACTGTTTAGATTTTACAACCAGTTCAAAGGAAAATCCAGAGGACATACATATTTATAGATCAGGAAAGTGGGGGAGGGAGGGAACTGTCACCTTACTGGGAAAAAGTCAATTGCATGTATATAAAAAATTATTTTTCATTGCTATCATTTATCTACAATATACAGAATTTTAAAGTTTCTCAAAGGCAATGAAAGGCTAGAATTAGATAATCCTGAAGGGCATGAGCAAAACAATGCATAATTTTCCTTTGGAGGCGCCCAGTAATATGTTTTGCTTACTCCAAATTTCCTTACACTCAGATGTTCCTACTTCAAGCCTGGGGCCCTTTTCTCACATCACACTGTGGTCTTCTGAGGTTTCTTTTTCTCACCCTTGCCAGAAAAGATTTTTGAGCACTGCAGGTACAACTTCAAGAATCAAAAAGACTTTGTGCTTTTTTCATTTTTTATTCTTTATTTAAAAATCATATGCTTTATACTAAGAAGTGAATAAAAATCCAAAAATATGTTTTAAAAAAAAGGTAATAATTTCTGCTCTACTGCCCAGCTCCTCCCATGTCTCCTGTCCCCAAAGGTAGCCAATACAATTTAGGATGTACCCCTCTATGCCTTTCTCGTGTTCAGCAATCACACATAAACATTTACACATACATGTAGGGATTTGGGTTGTGAGAGTTTGCAAAGGGAACATACTACATATATATTGACACCTTGCTTGTCTCATTTAAAATAATGCATGGGGCTATCTCAGGTGCACAGATAGAGATCAAATGTATTCATCTCAATAGCTGCAGGGTATGCCATGACATGGGTGTCCCCTCTCAACCTCAGTCCTGGGGACGTGTACTTACTGAAGGAGGAACAAATGCAATCAGTTGTGAATTAGGAGAGGAATTGTCCTCTTGCAATGGCCATGGAAGGGCAAGGAGAAAAATTTTTATCATTTGGATTGGATCATGGTGGCACAGTTAAATGTCTCTGCCCAGCTAGAATGCACATCAGCACCCTCCAATCATCATGGTGTTTCAGAACCTATCAAAGTGTGAGCAAGGGGCATTGCTCATTCATTTTAAAGACAACAACTCTCTCCTTAGTAATAAAAGTCAAGTAATTTTCAAAGAAAATTATATATTTACTAGTGGGAAAAGAAATTCTCCATATTCTAAGAAATACTAAACATCTATCATAGCAATCTTAGGACATAAAGGAATGCTTATGATATACAGAAAATTAAACATTCATATGCTGTTGAAAGCCTCCCCCACAGTATTATTTTTTAAAAAATAAAAACCAGAAGTTGTGTGTTGAAAATTAATTATTAAAAAGGAACTTCCTCATTACTAATAGAAATTTATGCTATCTGGAGCCTAGAAAAAAAAAAGAAGTTTGGTGGTAGAATGGGAATAAAAGTGTAAGAAAACCATTCCTGAAAGAGAATGCTGTGAAGATCACTCCTTTTGTAAGACCCTTTCCTAAGTAGAAGGGAGGCAAACCCTGAAACCATTATGATCTTGTTAACCTGGAGGATGCAAAGGCAGGAACCCTGGGAGGAAGGAAACACGTAGTAAGAGGGCCTGGAGCCAAAGGGCTCCTGATTTGTTTATTTCTACTCATCCAAAGGTCTCAGAGCCTTGAGTTTTAAAGAGCCAGCTCCTTTACACTCTTGGTGGTACATTTCTGTTCTACTGGACTTCTGTTTCAATCTATCAATCAACACATGTTTTATTGATCTTTTACTATGTGCCAGGAGCTATGGGGTTTATAGCTTGCAGATACAGTAAGCTCCTTAAAGGCAGACACCAACCTATTATAGACAAAGAGCATAAAAGTAGGAATAATATAGAAGGCAGCATGTAAGCATTTTTCATAGTGAGCAAAGGCTTTCCACTTTTTTGAAAGTTTTGGAATTTTCTTAGCTGAAAGAATTCTGAGAGGTATAAAAAAATGTTTTGCATGCAGTAGGAGCTTAATACATATGTGGAGGTTTGGAGGGAGAGTCCCCTATGAAACTGGGCTCTCCAATAAGGTCTTGGTGAGACAGTATAGTGTCATGGTGTTATAGGAACAAAAACAGCAGTCATGGTGGTTGTGGTGGGAATGATTGTAAGAATGTGCATTTCATTTAATCTTCACAAGCACCTTATGAGTTGGATATTTTGATTATCCCCATTTTGAGATGAGAAAACAGAGGTTCAAGTCAGTTCAGGGATCAAGAGAGAATATAAGAATGTAGCAGAGTGGCCAGAAATTGCAGGCTTTAGACCACAGGAACACACTTGTAGTTGAAAAAGTTGGGTCTGTTACTTGTAGCAACATGAGAAGACGCACATCGTGGAGAACTGTGAGGTTTCTCGTTAGCAGATGTTAGGAAGAAACTATTACAGGATTTGGGATTCAGAGGGGTAATTTTGGGAGTGTCTAAGGAAGTGGAGGTTCTCTCTTGATTTTGCGATTCAATGACAATCTTAATAAATCTTATCTAGAGGGAGGGCAGACTAGAGTGAGGATGAAGTTGTAATGGGTAAAGAATTAGCAGCCACTCATTCAGCTAAGGGGAAGACAGGCGTCTATGTTAATATTGTGTGTTGTAAAGTGACCTTGTCTGAGTGGATGTTCTGGGGGATTGTGACCAACAGGAGAACAATGTGAATTCTCTGTGAGCATCAGGTGTGTTTGTACTATCGTTAATTAAGACTCAGCCATGAGTTCCCTGATGGAAGCGGCTGCCTTTTTTGAGTGGTTTGAGCAAGGGGCTGAGCGAGTTGATTCAGTTTCCTTGTCTGTACAGTAGACTTGTCGTGAGGATTAGATGTCATGCGGATGACGAACCTGGCACCTAGCATGTGAGAGGCTCCCCATCATGGGATTGTCCCTGGAGGAAGACCAGAGATCTCAGGAGGGACAGATTTCCCATCACCCAGACGATGGGGAGGCATCCAGATGGGGAATAGCAGGAGCAGAGGCAAGATTCTGAATATTCTGTACCCAGAAATTCCTACTGATTGCCTAGATTCACATTTCAACTGTTTTTAGAGCTTAGGAGCTATGTTCAGCAGGGTCTTTAAAAAAAAAAGGCAAAGACATCCTCATGATTCTATCAGTAATGTCCTCTTTGTTATTCTTGGTATACTGAGGACAGTGTTAGCCCCTGGAGACGAATTGTTTTTCAAGAAAAGGTGTATTCCCCACCCCACTCCCCCTTTCCATTGCATATATCGGCAAAATAAAGCTGAGCTCACCAGCTAATCTTTTCCTTTTATATGGTTATAGACAACATTTATATCTCAGGATTGTAAAAAAGCCCTGATACAGCAAAAACCTTTGCTGCATAATTAATTTCCAGCACATCAGGTGATGGACGAAGCTCAGCTATAGTTTCGAACAAATAATTTATTTTAATACCTGAAGATAGGAAGAAGCAGAAATAGCTGTTTGGTTTTTAAGTGGATTTTATATGTTTTAAATGAGTAAATCCAATAAGCAACTGTTATAATATATGATTTGTTTGGGGCATTTTCAGTTAGCAGTTTGCTCATGGTATTAAATATCCTCCAAGTGATTCTCAGGTAGGTTGGGCAGGGTCTTCTTTCATTGTTTGAAGATGGGCAAATTTCAGTAGAGCTGCTGGTATTGCATCAGGGAAAATAGGACATTTTGAAAACAATTGCTATCTTTATGAATAATGTCATTAAAGAAAACGACAGTGTTTAGCAACATCAGCACTATGAGAACTGCAAAAAAAAAAAAAAAAAAAAAATTGCAGCATACTCCCTGGATGATAAATATTTCCTTTCCAAAGAGAAGACAGAGAACTCTAAACATGAAAATACCTGCACTGTGGAAGAGAAAGCCCTAGAACAATCTCACAGTTCCCTCAGGTCTGATTTTTTCACACTCACAAGATGATGACGTCCAGACTAATCCAGAAAAAAAGGAGGAAGCGGGTTTTAGTTTTAGTTTCTGAAGGTTTTAGTTTCTCTTACACCATGGAATTCAGGAATTGTTTACGATATGATTTGTGGCCTTTCAGATAAACGAATTTGGTGGCGAAACTTGCCCAAGGTCAGATCCCTCATTCCCGAAATGGAGATAATCCATTTATGTTCCTGTTCTTACTGTCATCAGGGGAATCTGAGATTTGAGGTCTGTTTGCCTCTAGAAAAGTTTTCTTCGTTAAGTTTTGGTTGCATCCAGCTCTTCTTAGTCCTCAAGGGTTCACATACGTTTCGTACTGTATGAGGTCAGTGATTCACATGACTGTGGAAATTAAAATCCAAAGAGATAACTAAATTAGCCAGGATTGACCACACAGTATCTGTATATGTTAAAATTTAACACTTCCAGCTTGCTAATTTTCTCCATTATGTTGTATATTTTAAGTTAGTTTTCCTATGATTTATAGTTCGAGCCCAGAGACACAATCAGTCTAATGATTACTGACTTGCTTGGAACTTGATTTTCTTTTTGTGCTTTATGGAGGCTGAGCTCCTCCTCCCTGGGAGGCTGTGCTGGGCGCGCTCTAAGGAAGGAACACGGGGCACCATTAAACAGATTTACAGTCAGGAAGAGCTAGATGAATACACATTAGCAGCTTTTTTAGTTGGGCCCTTTTAGGTTGCAAGTGACAGGATCCTAACTCTGTCATTTCCTTCCTTCTATGTGTCCCCAACTCTGTGAGAGGCAGAGAGTACAATTGGGCTTTAAGGACCATGTGAGCCCGGATCCGAAATATGCTGGTGAGAGCAGTGGAAAGGCCATGGGCTTCAGAGGCAGATGGTCTTGATTCTAATCCTGGGTCCACACCACTAACGACCCATGTGAGCTCAGGTTGGCGAAGAAATGAGCTGACGTTCAATTCCCTTTGTAAAATGGAAGTCACGGGTGTGTCTTCATACAGTGACTATTCAGTGAGATCAAATTGACCCCTAGGGTTAAGGATTGAGGGCTGGAGGCTTGAGAAGCCAAGGGGAGGCGGGCAATGATCAATCTTCTTCCTTTCTTGTGAAAACAGCGGTGGGAGGGATGGAAGACACAACTCAAGGTTGCATCTCGCCATAGACTTTGTTTTGTTTTAATCCAGCTTCTCAACAGCCACGTGGTTTTCTTCTGATATTGTAGGGGGAATGATTCTTTAACCTGGAGGTTTCACCAAATAGTAAGAGAGGTGGGAAAAGCCATTTTCACAGAGAATGAAGAATTCTATTAGACAAAGTTTATTATGTGGAGGAAAAAACACTGACTTCTCCAAATAGCTGGAGAGCCTTGGGGCTCCCCCAAATTGGAAAATACATAAATGATCAAAAAAGACTCAATTGTATAGTAATTATAGTTGAATAAAGCTGTTTAAAAGGAAGAAAACCTTAGGAGAGGTAGAAACTGAAATATAATAGTTTCTAGAATTGAAAATTAAGAAATTTGTCAAGGGATTATTTTCCTTGCAAATACTTTTAACCTTTAAGGAACAAATCTATCTAGTTTTCTAATCATAAAATTAGAACAAAGTATTTCAAATTATTTTTATAAAAATAGCATTAACTCTAACATGAGTCCAAACAACACACAAAAAGGCATGTATTGTAGCTATTTTATTTGGAATTTGGCTATTTATAATCATCAAAACAAATAGAACCCCAGTGGTATGTTAAGGGAAAACTCACCATGACAAAGTAAGGTTCTTTCTAGGACTGCATTAATTATTTAATGTTAGGAAATCACTGAATATAATTCAATTAATTAACAGCAAAAGAAAAAACGTAATACAACTTGATAGATGCTGAAAAAGCAGTTGATTAAAATTAACATCCATTTCTGATAGCAAAACTCTTAAATATCAATAAATGGATATGCTCATAGCATTATAAAACATGCATTTATAATCCACAGCTAGCCTCAGACTCCGTGGTAAAACTCCATTAAGGTCAGAAATAGGAAAAAAGTGTTCATTGTCATAACTATTAGCTGGCAGTGTTTTTTTCTAGATGTGCCAGTTCTACTAGAAAAAGCAATAAAATGAGTAGGGGAGTCACCATCACGATTTGCAGACTGGGAAATACTGTGAAGCCATTAAAAAGTCTGTAGGGTTCTCTGTGTACTGACTCGTAATGATGTCTGCTCCATTTTGGGGAAAAAAGTAGGGTAGGTACAGTAAGTAGAAGCTGATATCATGTTTGTAAAAGCAGAGTATGTGTGTATGTGTGTTGGGGAGTAAAATGCATAGGAAAAAACTCATGAATCGTGTTTAGCAAAATGCTAGCCGTCCTACTTCTGGGTGATGGGCTTATAGGACAATCTTAATTCCTTCTTGGTGCCTTTTAGAAATTGTATCTTTTTTTTGATCATATGCACAATAATGATGATTGTTCATTTCTGTGGCAGGCATGTGTCTCTGTATTGTGTTTCACCTCGCTTAATCTTCACATTATTTTCTCTCTTTTATTTTCCAGTTGGGGAAACAGGCTCAAGACGATAAGTAACTTGCTTCAAGGTCAAAGGCAGTTTGACTTTAAATTCCTGTGCTCTTAATCATTCCTCTATTACTTTTACTATTATGGAAAAAAGCTATTGTCATTTCCAAAACACAAACATATTTTATATATGAATATATATACACATACATAAATATATCCTGTTATATATGATATATAATGATATAAAAATACATTTATATATAGAAATGATATGTTTATATATTTAAAAAAATTTATATAGATATATGTGTATATATTATGTGTGTGTGTACATATGCACACATGACTATGTATCAAAGATATAAAAAGATAGCATAGCAAAGTGCCTAGCAAATGGTTAATAAATTATAATTATTAACCTTGCTAAACACTTTATACTTGGAATATGAGCAAGGACTATGTTTATTTAGCAGTGTATCCCCTAGCAGCAAGCAGGTGTCCTTCACAGAGTATTAATATTAAACAAAAATATTTTATACATGTAAATGTAATAACCAGTACACAATTGGATTACATCGCCTGCCACACAGTGGGCTCTTCCTGCGATGCCCCTACGGCCCTGCTCTGCGATGAGCGCCGGCCTTTGGCCTGGCTGTGGACGGGTCTCTGCAGGGGTGAGCAGGGTGGTGGCATGAATTCAGGGCCTGAAATCAGCCAGCCTGCTCTGTGATATAGGCAGAAGAGACATTGAGAGACGTTGGCTTGCCGAAGTGGAAGGATGTGCCCTTCCTCTCCACAGAAATCTGGCCCCTGCGAAAGCCTGAACAAAGACCTCGTCTTTTCTGTCCAATGTCATTCTTCACAGAAGCTGTGAGAAGGAGCGGAGCACGTGCCTGCGCTGTGGGATGGGTGAGTGCTGCTTATGGTCCTGGTTGGTGCCCACAGGCTTGAGGGCCCTAGTTGAGTTGTCTGGAAAATTCCACAATTGGTCCTTCTTTAGCTAGAATACTGCGTGTGTTTTTCCTACAGTCCTGGCTTCTGAGCTCAGAGAAGAGGACGAAAGAGGCTCAGGCTGGCAGGAGCACTGGCCACAGAGGGAACCAGATGTCCCAGTGAACGCTCCTCTCGTGTGGTGCTGCCATGGCACTGCCAGGTCTCCCTGAAGGTGCTCTCTCTTGCCCTGGCGGCGAGGAGGCACCAGGGGACCACACACTGCAGGCGCCCCTTGTTCCCATGGACACGCTGCAAGGGCAGTGGGCACGTGGACAAGCGGGCGCATCGTGTTGGGCTTCCTGGAGCCTCCCCTCCCCTTCCTCCACCCACCCATCTCTCCACATCTTCCCTAGGACTCTCTCTGCTGTCCTGGGCTGACTTTAGGGAGCGGATTAATCTCCTCTCTCAAGTTAGCTCTGAGGTGCCCGACTCTCTTTATGCCTCAAACTTCCCTTCCGATGGACCCAGACTTTATCCTCCTTCCCTGCTCAAAACTTCACCTCATCATGAGGGAGAACTCAGTGACCTAGGACCCGAGACTATTGCATTCGGTAGGAAACACCGGGAATAAATCCGTGTGTTCCCTCCCCACCTGTGGGTATTTTTACATTTCGCTGAGCTCTGGCTTAACTTGAGGGGTTAATTGGGAATGGAAGAAGTTCAGGCAGGCTTGTGGGAGGGATGGATCGATGGACATTTTTTTATTAGCATTTTTCTAATCAGTGACTTGATAAGTGACCACAGCGTGTAAGATACCACATTCTACAATATGGGGGGATGCTCAATATATGTGTCACATTTGTGCCTTCAAGGATATGGAAACTTAGTAAGGGACATAGATCATAAATATATACAGATTAAAAAACATTGTCACACAAGGGTTGAAAGAATGCTAGAATAGCATAAGGTAGGGAATAAGGTACACAGAGCCAATCAGGGAAAAAAAATGAACTGAAAATAAGTACCAAACACTTCTGATTATTCTTTTTTACCTAATCCTCCCCAAACTTTTAAAGTTGGGTTTTATTATTTTTATTATGAAGATGAGAAACTGAGGTTCAGAGATGTGAAATAAATTGTGTTGAAAGTCACCCAGACTGGAAGGCGGTAGAATTAAGATTCGCACTCAGGTGTTTTCCTATAAGATCAGGAGCTTCTTGGCAGGTGGCAGGGAGGAGATTGGCTTGTTCATCTGCGAGACACACAGGACTATGGAAACAAAGCACAGTCTGAGGCCCATCTACTTCAGAACTACCTGGTTTTGATTTCTCTGATCCAGCTTAATGGTTTTTCAGCACACAAATCTTGCACATAGATTTGTTAGATTTATCCCTAAGTATTTTATGTTTTAAGGAAATACAGTAAATGGTACTAAATGTTTATTTCAATTTCTAATTGTTCATTTCCAGTGAATAAAAATACAATGGTTTTTATATTCAAAGTGTACATGTGATTTGATACACATATACATTGTGTGATGATTATCACAATCAAATTAATTGACACAAGCATCAACGCATGTGTTGTACATCAGGTCCCCAGGACTTGTTCATCCTAGAACTGAAATTTTATTCCCTTTCATCAACATCTTCCCCATTTCCACTATGCCCCAGCTCCTGGCAACCACTGTTCTACTTTCTGTTTCTAAAAGTTTGATTTTTAGATTTTTACATATGTGAGAACATATAGAATTTGTGTTTCTGTGTCTGGCTTATTTCATTTAGCATAATGTCCTTCAGGTTCATTTATGTTGTCACAAATGGCAGGAGCTTTGCCTTTTTATGGCTGAATAATATTCCATTATATAATATATACTCTGTATAATTTTATTTATCTATTTATCCATTGACAGACACTTAGGTTGTTTTCGTATCATGGCTATTTTGAATAATGCTGCAAGGAACATAGGGATGCAGGTATTTCATCACTGATATTCATTTCTTTTTTTTTAATTTTTAAATTTTTAATTATAATATTATGGGTCCATAATAGTTGTATATCTTTATAGGGTACATGTGATGTTTTGATACAGGCATACAATGTGAATCAATCAAATCAGGGTAATTGGGTATCCGCCACATCAGGCATCTAACATTTCTTTGTGTTAGTAACTTCCAATTCCACTCTTTTAGTTATTTTAAAGTATACTCTAACTTATTGTTGATCACAGTCATTTTGCTGTGATACCAAATATTGTTCATTCTATCTAACCATATAACTATAGTTTTGTACCCGTTAACCATCCCCACCTTATCTCCCCCTCCCTTCTACCCTCTCCAGGCTCTGGTAGCCATCATTCTACTCTGTGTTTCCATGAGATCAATTGTTTTTATTGAAAGCCATTTTAACTGGGGTGAGATGATATCTCATTGTTGTTTTGTAGATTCTCATTTCTCTGATCTAATGATGTTGAGCACTTTCTCATATACCTGTTGGCCATTTGTATGTCTTGAGAAGTATCTATTCAGATCTTTTGTCCATTTTTTAATCAGATTATTTGATTTTTTTCTATCAAGCTGTTGGAACACCTTATATATTCTAGTTATTAATCCCTTGTCAGATGGATAGTTTGATTTTTGTATGTTGATTTTGTATCTTACAACTTTGCTGAATTTGTTTATCAGGTCTAATAGTTTGTAGGTTCTTTTGGTTTCTTTAGATATAAGATCATACCATTGGCAAACAAGGATAATTTGACTTCTTTTCCAATTTGTATGCCCTTTATTTCTTTGTCTTGTCTGATTGTTGCAGTTAGAACTTCCAGTATCATGTTGAATAACAGCGGTTAAAGTGGGCATCCTTGTCTTGTTCCATATTTTAGAGGAAAGGCTTTCAGTTTTTCCCCATTCAATATGATACTAGCTATGGGTCTGTCATATATGGCTTTTACTATGTTGAGTTTAGTTCCTTCTATACCCAGGTTTTGAGAGTTTTTATCTGAAGTGATGTTGAATTTTATCTAATGCTTTTTCAACATCAATTGAAATGATCTTACAGTTTTTGTTCTTAATTCTGTTCATATGATATATACCATTTATTGATTTGTATATGTTGAGCCATACTTGTATCCCTGGGATGAATCCCACTTGAGCAGGATAAATAATCTTTTAAATGTGTTGTTCAATTTGGCTTGCTACTATTTTGTTGAGGATTTTTGTAACTATGTTAATGAGAGATATTGGCCTATAATTTTGTTATTGTTGTGTCTTTGCTTTTGATATCAGGATGATACAGGTGTTGTAGAATAAGTTTGGGAGTATTCCCTCCTCCTCAAATTCTGGAATAGTTTAAGTAGGATAGGTATTAGTTCTTTGAATGTTTGGTAGAATTCAGCAGAGAAAGCATTAGGTTCTGGGCTTTTCTTTGATGAGAGACATTTTTTTACTGCTTCTACCTTGTTATTTGTTATTGGTTTATTCAGGTTTTGGATTTCTTCCTGGTTCAATCTTGGTAGATTGTATGTGTCTAAGAATTTATCCATTTCTTCCAGGTTTTCCAGTTTATTGGCATATAGTTACTCCTAGTAGCCTCTAACAATCCTTTGGATTTCTGCAGTATCAGTTGTGATGTCTCCTTTTTCATCTCTGATTTTATTTATTTGAGTCTTCTATCTTTTTTCCCCAGTTAGTCTGGCTAAAGGTATGTCAATTTTGTTTCTCTTTTTAAAAAACCAACTTTTTGTTTTAAGCGTGTGACAACTCTGCTTACAAACAAACAAATAAGCAAAGAGAGATCTAACAGAAATTGTACTTCTAACTCTGTCCTCTCCTTTTTAAGTTTTTGTTGTTTTTGTCTACTATCTTTCAAAAGTTGTTGTAGTTATTATATCTTTGATAGCTTTGTCTTTTAGGCTTCCTTCTCAAAATATAAGTGGTTCATGCACTTCAATTACAGCAATAGAGCATTCTATATTTGTGTACTTGTTGTTACCAGTTAGTTGTATACCTCCAGATGATTTCTTATCGTTCCTACTATCCTTTTCTTTCAGATCAAAGAACTCCTTTTAGTAGTTCTTCTTGGACAGGTCTGATGTTCCCAGCTTTTGTCTGTCTGGGAAAGTATTTCTCCTTCATATCTGAAGGATATTTTTACAGGATATACTATTGTAGGGTTAAGGTTTTTTTCCTGCAACACTTTGAACATATCATGACACTCTCTCCTGGCCTATAAGGTTTCCACTGAGAAGTCTGCTGCCAGATGTATTGAGGCTCCCTTATATGTTATTTGTTTTCTTTTTTTTCTTGCTTCCTTTAGGACCTTTATCTGTGACCTTTGGGAGGTTGGTTATTAAATGCCTTAAGGGAGCCTTGTTTGGGTTAAATCTGCTTGGTGTTCTATGACCTTCTTGAATATGGATATCTTTCTCTAGGTTTGGAAAGTTCTCTGTTAGTATTTCTTTGAATAAACTTTCTACCCCAATCTCTCTGTCTGCTTCTTCTTTAAGGCCAATAGCTCTTAGATTTGCCCTTTTGAAGCTATTTTATAGATCTTGAAGGTGTGCTTCATTCTTATTTATTCTTTTTTTCTCATCTGACACTGCATTTTAAAATAGCCTGTCAGCAAGCTCACTAATTCTTTCTTCTGCTTGGTCAATTCTGCTGTTGAGAGACTTTGATGTAGTTTGTAAATTAAATTCTTAAGCTCCAGGATTTCTGCTTGATTTTTTTTTATTATTATTTCAATCTATTTGTTAAATTTCTGTGACAGGCTTTTGAATTTCTTCTCTGTGTTGTCTTGAAGTTCACTGACCTTCTTCAGGAGCTATTTTGAATACTTTGTCTGAAAGGCCACCTATCTCCATCACTCCAGGATTGGTCCTATTGGTACAGGGCATCCTTTGAAAAGTGTTGGCTTCTAGAATATAGAGGAAATTGATTAGAAGGATCTAAGCAAAATGTTGATTCACCTGCCATTTAAAAATCAGAACTCTGTGAATGAGATAAATATATGTAGAAGAAAAATGTTGGGACAAGGGAGAATCCTTTGGACAAGAAAAAGGGTCTAAGCATACCATCGGTCTACCTCAGGTGCATAAGAAACAGCTTTAGGAACTGTAAACATTGTGATAATGCTCTCCAGTTTCTTCTTGATGCTCAAAGTTCTATAGGACATACTCTTGGTGTTATCTATATTTTAGGCAGACTGGGAGAGAAAACCTTGTGGCAGTCTCTTTGGAATTTGCTAAGAGGATAAGAGTTACCAGAATTACCCAGCATGCTTTGTAACCATTACCCAATCTGCAGGGAGATAACTTTTTCCTTCACTTACGCTTTCTTAGGCTCTTCTATGCCTTAAGGTGATCCTGGCTTCCCTCCATCAAAGATAAGTTGATTTGGGCAAAGGGGGACAATTAGGTATTTTTTTTTCTTTGCCAACTCAGATTAACTGTTACCACTTGAGGGATTATTGTGTTGAGAAGGATTCTAAGGTTTGGTTATGATGCATAAATTATGTCTGCTAAGAGCACAGGGCATGAAGCATGTGTGTCAGATATTCACCATCCCTAATGTAGGCTTAGAAGGCAGAAGACTCCTTGGTAGACTAGTGGGACTTCAGTTTATTAGTCCTAAACCCTATAGCCACTAGAATCAGCAACACCCCCATCCCCATGCTATTTCCCTCTTCCTCCTTTTTTTCAGCACTATTGCACCTACATTTGAGGATAATGTGCAAGTTTTGGCCTTAAGAGTTATTTCTAATTACCGAGTCAGATATGGTTTTGTTTGATGCCTTCTCATTCTTATCATCTATCCTATGCAGTGGGCATTTCTAAAAAGTCAATAGCTTCCTAAGAAAGATAAGAGCAAGATATGTTAGTCTGTCTGTCTGGCTTTTTTTTAATTTAAATAATCAGGTTGTCTGCTCTCTAAAGGGTGTCTCCCCAGCTGGGAAACTGTCACCTGTCACTGTTGAGTCAATCACTAAAAAGCACCTTGTCTAGCTCTTACTGTAAACAGTGATGTGACCCCAAACTCCCCTGGTGTAGAGGCTCTGCTGACAGGTGAGGAAGGTTTATGTGTCTCCCTCAAACCTTTCAGTAAATCCTCTTTAGAGACTGAAGTTAAGGTCTCTAATTGCACTCAGCTTCACCATTTTTGGGGGTCATTTTTTTCCCTTTACCTTAAGAAAAAGTGACAAGCCACAAAAAGATGAGTTGAAGCCTTAACAAGTTATGCAAGTCAACTCTGAAATGAGCTCTGGGTTTGCCAGCCTTCATTGAATGGTTTTGTTTGGTGGGAATTGGACTGGTTCATCTGGATAGTCCTGGGTTTGAATCCTGCCCTGTCTGTCACTAACTGGTGATCTGGGGCAAGTCATTAGCTTCCCTGAGCCTTTATTTTCTCATTTGTAAATTAGACACAGACAATAACAACTACCTCCTTGGGTTGATGTGAATAATTCAGGTACTCGGGATTTCTCCTGATAGTTTTCACATGCCTAATGCAATAGGTTCTCGGTAAATGTTCTTTTCCCTTCCTCTTCCCTTGTGTATGATGGAAGATCTTATTGTGATTTGATTTTCTTTTAATCCTAATAATTAAAGTGTTCCTAGGTATTGCACTGTTACTATGGGATTTTCTAAGTAAAAATCAACTGTTAACAGAGCTGAAGAGAGAAAGCCTTAGTGACACCAGGAGTCAGAGACCAAGTGGGTGGAGTCCGGAAGCCTCCAGACTGAGTGAATCTTCAAGGGATTGCAAGACCATTAGACTCAAGGCTTCATTTATTCGGAGGAAGCTGAAGTGTGACAGGGGGAAAAGTTCTTTGGAAATGTTTGGAAATATGTCCTCCAAATAAGGATAGACCCAAGCCAAACTGGGATCTGGGTGATATGACATTCATTCATTAGTTCATTAATCCATTGAATCATTCAGGTCCAAAATATGTATTTAGTGTTTTCTGTGTGCCAGGCACTATATCGACCCTTGCCTCAAATAGCTCATGATAAAGCGGTGGAATGATAACTATAATACCACTTGGCATGTGTGTCTGTTTAACTAAAATGATGGAGATGAAGCTACTCATGTTAAATATCTTAGGCTCTAAAACCATCCCTGTCTTAGTATTTATCTCCAACTCCAATATATTCTCTCTTTTTCCTGGATGTAAAAATGTGTACCCAGTGAGAGATGGCATGTCCCAGCTATGCTTGCACCATTGTGTCACTGAGTTTGCCCCCCTGGAGTTTGAGCAAAAATGATGGGTACAACTTCTTTGTACCTTGCTTAAAAGGAAATCCCTTGCTTACAATTTCCACTCATTCTTTTCACGGACTGGAAAGACAATGCCAAAGAATCCTGGAAGGCACATGTTGAGGATGATAGAACTTCCCTGCTCACCCATTTCCCTGGATGACTTCGTGAAGCAGAGTTGGCAGCCCTGGACTGGCACATGAGAAAGCAATGAACTTCCGAGTTCTTTAAGCCACTAAACTCGTGGATCTCATTGTACAGCTCCTATTGTAACAAATTAAGTAATCATGAATTTTTTGGAAGCAATAAAATAACTTAGAAGAATATGAATATCATTTGACTATGAGAAACTAAGAAGATTTTGTTAGCCACATGAGATTTTTTTAAGACATAGGAGTCAAACTCTGGGTCCAAGCTCAACTCTGGAGTGCTATTGCATCTAAGATTTTATACACTCCAAAACTGAAAGAACTTCTCAAGTCTCCAGGGTACAAAAGGGTCAAGATTCGATATTTTTCTAGGGCCTTATCTCCTTTGCTAGTCTAAGATTTGCAAAACCAATGAAGAAGCAAGTGAGCAAGTATCTATATTTTATATACGAGTGGAGTACATTTTTCCTGGTGATGGTGGAAAAAGTGTTGGAGATATAATTTAAGGGCAACAATGGCAGCAACAGGAAAGCCACTTTCTGACCATTCAAAGTCATGTTTGAGAAGATAGTTCCAGAAAAAGAGAAACGGGGGACTCTCTTTAGATGTCATCTTGTTCATACAATCCAGGCAGCCCAGGAGCTACCACCTCTGGATGTTCAGCCTCATCCCAGCCCCATTCAGCTGAAGTCTCCGTGTTTGTACATAACATCCTCAGAATCAGCCTCTCTGTGGCTCTCAAAGGATCAATGGTCATTGTAACCTATACAAATGGAAGAAGAGCCCTTCTACTCATGCACCATTCATAACTCATTCATTTATCTAATAGTTACTGATTGCATACTTTAGGAAGATTGTAGATGTGTCAGTTAGTGAGGACATGGCTGAGAAACCCCGACCCAGAAAGAAAGGACTAGCATGTTTAAGAGGTACAATAACACAGGTACAAGGAAGGGGTGAAATGCAGCAGGAACTGACAAGAACTGCACGGGAGTGCAGAGGCACAGCACAGGGCAGGTGTCTGTTGTCACTCAGCAGCCCGTGTCTACGGTGATAAAGGCTTGTGATTAATTACACGTGGATACTGTATGTATGTTCCCTCACTTGCTAATTGCAATTAGTTACAGAAGCAATGACCATATTGCTCCTGGTGAATGTCAAGACATTTTGCTGAATCCCCTTTAGTTCTCCATGAAGCCACAATTAACTTCACTAATTATTCCCTTTACTGCATGTGCTTCCCTTAATGAAGAACCAAACTAATGAATGTTGATGTTTTAAAAACATTTTTTTTTCCTAAAAGCCATCTTGGCTGCCATCCAATGGGCACCACCAATGGCTCCTTGGACAAAATCATGAATATCAAATATGTCCCAAGCTGGTGGGAGGGAGGAAGCAATTTTTGGGTTCAAGAATTTCTACTTTCCTTCCTCAGGGTGGGAGAGGTGCTCTGCACTGACAACCATGAAGCACTTTTGATTGGATGTGTTTTGGAAGTTTCTGTAGCTGGCCAAGCAGGCATCTCTGCAGCAACTGGTCCTTAGCAACCAGTAGAAATTTCTGGTGTGCCAAGGACTAGACTAGGGATACAGGCCACTAAAAATGAACAGAAATCTTGCTCTGATGCCAGTAGTATACCCAGAGTTGAGCAGGGTGTCTTCCTGTCCCTTATGATATAGGTGACATTGATTCAAACGTTTTCTTCCTTAAACGCCCGTGACTTTTCTCAAGATGTCTGCCAATCTCTTCCCCTGCCCCACCCATATGTGTGTGTGTGAGGGGGGTGGCTTATATGCTCATGGCATGTATTTGGGGTTCTTATGCCCATGTGTAATATTTTGCCTTTACCCTACATTGTCTTGACTCTGGTATGAAACTCAGCACCTTTTTTGATTTATACACACATACATACTCCCACTCCCAAAACATTCATCAGAATGAGAATTTGGGGACAAGATAGCAGATGGATTTATACTACATCATTGCAAACAAGCTCAAATGGAAAAGTTGGCTTCACCATCTTAAGATACCCTTCAGGCTCCATACTCCATGGAGTACTTCAGCTCCTCTAGTTCCAGCTGGGTCCACATTGTGAGGAACAACCTTCTCTCTTTGTCTTCTGCAGAACAATTTAACGATTCCCCTCTGAAACCTTGGTGATTCTCTGCCTCAAGTGTACTCATCATTTTTTCTTCTTCAAAAGACTGGGAGGAAGAGACAGGCAAGAGAGAATTTTGTCTTCAGCAGGAATTCTTGCACAGTTGCTAGGATAGTACTTCTTTCCACTTCTTCATTACCACAGTGCACCCTCCTAACTACTGCTTTAAAGCCCTGGAGCCAAAGTGAGCTTTCTAATCCACCATCGTCTCTGCTAGGGGTTGCAGTAATTTGGTGAGCCAGGCAGTGTGGTCCTGTGTCATGGCCACATTTTACAGATAAAGACACTGAGCCTCCAGGAGATGACTACCCAAATGTTCATCCTGTAAAGTATTATTTCTCCCTTGTCTTGCTTGTAGATGGCTGTTTCTTGGGGGTGTGGGAGGGATCAGGAAGTAGTGACCCATCTAATTTGGCCTCTTCTCTCTCTTGCTTTCCTTCAAATGCCATCTTGCTTTGCAGCACTGCTCTGGGGTATGTGAAGCAGAATGTGTGAGAAGCCAGGCTGCACTGGGTTATCTGCAATGCTTCTTAACCTCAGTGCTGTGGACATTTTGTGTCAGATTAATTCTTTCTTGTAGGGGGAGGAGAGATATCCTCTGTATTGTAGGATGTTTAGCAACATTTCTGTCCTCTACCCACTAGATGCTATTAATAGTAGAACTCCTGTTCTCAACCCCATAGTTGTGACAATCAAAAATTTCTCCAGACTTTGCCAAATGTCATCCTGATTGATAACCACTGTGTTGCTGTTACGCACCCATTGTGAGGATGGTTTCTTATCTTCATGACCTGGACTGTGGATAGTCAGTCATGTTGGACATCTCAGAAGGAAGGTGCAAACTGTGCATAGCATTGGGTAAAAAAAAAAAAAGGTTTTGGACCTGTGTCTCCTTTTGCTGGAAAGAGGTCACATGCCTTCACTTTGGTGGGACAAAGAGAGATAAATGTGCTGACCCTCTTCCATGGCATGAGCTCTTCTGATGGGGTATTGCTGTGTAAAACTCTGGTTTTTGCAACAAAGTTCTTGAGTTTTCAGCCAAGAACTACAAGTTGGTCCATCCAGGGAAAAGACAGGGCATTTGAACAGCTTGACACTGTGAAGGCAAGAGAGACAAATGTGAGCTGGAGAGATTTGTAAATGCAGCAGACGGTAATCCTGGTGTTCCGCGGTAACTGTTTTTCTCAGGCAGAAGACCTCCTGTGATTTACGTACTGGAGAGGGACGGTGGCTGAGCCAGACAACTCTCACCTCCAGAGAAGACAAGTGGGGACATGACAGCTGCCTGGGAAGTGAAAGGGGGTGCAGAGTGCTTTGCTGACTTGGAAGCTCACATTTGTTCCAGAGCACTGGGGTGTTGGCACATGCTCTAGGAGAGGCTGGTGCGGAGAGAAAAGACCTGCTGCATCCAGTAGCTGAAGGGGAGGACTGAAGAGTAGGTGGCAGAATCCTTTCCCATCCAAGGGCTCAAGAGTGACGTGCAAACAGAGTGGGGAGGGCACTAGACTGACACTGAGGTTCAGCCGTCTCCTGCCCTTCCTAGTGCGACCCTGAATGCATTGTGAGGTGGGCTTGGGAGGGTGAGTCAGAGACTTCGGAGGGAACAGGGGTTTTTTTTGCAGACTTTTGATTGGTGCAGAGTGCAGTTTTAATCCTTGCTCATCTTGTACAGCAAAGGGGCAGTTGTGAAGAGGCAGTAGGAAACAGGAAAAGATCGGTTGCTTCCCTTGTTGCTTTGTTTCAGTCCTTCTGGAAGTCTGTGCCCAGGAGCTGTTCTTGCTCTCTCCAAACTGCAGGCATGAGATGGGCCACCCTTCTCTTTGTGGAGCTGTCACTGGGTTACCTTCGGACTTGAGAAGAATTATGGCGGGATGTGGTCAGAGAGGCTCTGGAAGCCAGTCGTAAGAGGTGAGAGAAGATGTTTACTAGTCCATGTATGGTCAGGATGGGGCCAAGGAGCCATTGGGGTCAGCTGGACCATTAGAGAGAGATGTCCTCAGAGAAGTGGTGGCACCAACAGGGCAAGGTGTCTTTGCTGGGCAGTTTCATGTCAACCTGGCCAAAGCTGGAGCCATGTCTCCAGAGTCTCTTTCACTGTGGGGTGGCAGTGAAACAGCAGTTGTTCCTTTTGGAGGGTGGTCCTGGTCCTCTGTAGGGAGTCCTGGTGTGGCTGTGATGTCCTGCTCTGTGCTCAGCTCATGTCGCTGGCTGCCAGGCCACCACCAGCTGCATGGTGTTGACCCACACAGGCCACAGCTCCACAGACTTCTCCACGAGTGCCCCCTCCCAGTCTTGAGTGGGGCCAGCTTGGCCTCTTGAACATCCCATCAGCTCCAATGCATCCACCTGGACCAGATGGACTCCAGGTGGACTAGTTAGAAACCACTTCTTTGATTCTCTGACCTCACTTTCTCGACTCCTCCCACATTTGTAGATGATCGAATTCCATTAAATACCCTCTTCTTGTCACGCTTTGCAGAGCGTTTTGTTTTCTCTGCATCTGACTGGCCCAGTGGACGGGGCTCCTCAGGAGTTTGGCTACCTGTTTGCTGCGGTTGTCTCGTCTGTTCCGAGGAGAATAGACTGCCTTGACAGTGGATACTGAGCAGACGGTAATCCTGGTATTCCACGCTTCCAGAGGAGGAAGTGTGATTCCAGAATTCAATCATTCATTCATTCATTATTTGATAAATAGGAGAGGCCTGCGCCATGGGGGAATGTGCTAGAAATATGCTGTGACTAAAACAGACATGGCTGTTTTCCTCAGAGAGTTTAGAGCTTAAAGCAGGTGCCAGAAAATTAACGAGTAATAAATGTGTTGTTATGAGTTGTTTTTATTATGTGGCACTTATCACAAACAATAAGGTGATAGAATAGTGTGGGTGAGGATGAGACCCGTTTAAATTGGGGTGCTTGGGAAGGGCCTGACGAGCCAACGTTTAAGCTAATACCCGAAAGCTGAGACAGGTTCTGCCGCAGGTGGCATTGATTCCTGGGCACAGCGTGTGTGAAGGCCCTGAGGAAGGGCAGATAGAGCACGACACACAGAGGGGAGAGCAGCGGGAAGCTTTTGTGCAGTGGTGACAAGCTCTTTCACTGAAAATATATCAGCTTCAAGCCAAGAATCGCAGAACTCCCGAAGCTGAATGGTGTAGGCCCCCATGGAAGCAGAACGTGGACATATGGGTAAGACAGGGGACAGTACTCATGAAAAGAGAGTCAGGGTCATGTTCAGAACCAGGGCTGCTGCTGGGCCATACGGTGCTTTTGTGCAAAGTAGAAAAAGGCGTCCCTTTCGCTGAGCAGTGAGAACCTGGAGCCAGGGTTCTTGGCTTGGCAAGTGGATCCTGGGCTAGATTTCAGCTCCGACTTAAGCAAGGCACAACCTGCGTCACCATACACAGTGGCTGGAGCAGGACGGATATTTCTGTTAAGCATTAATCTGCCTGAGACTAGGAGAGTTACTGAGTCTCTTGTGAAAGAGGGATTTGGTGAGTAAATATGCTACATCTGGCTAGGTGGAGAGCAGCTAGCTGTTGGTGTACCTAAGCTAATTGTTAAGTCAACTGGCATGTCTGATGCTTTCATTGTTCATCTCAATTTCTTTTGTTGTTTTAAGGGCTTTTCTTTGGGCACTGCTAACCAGATGTGCAAAAACATGGTAATCCCCCTGGCCACCAACTCGGGATCTTGGTGCTGGGCCTCAAGGGGCACCCAGGTTACACAGCTGGGGGATCTCAGGTTTGGGTGAACCTGTCAGTTTTCTGTAGTGGGGAAAACTATAACCTTTATTGCCCTCTTACTACATGCCAGACTGTGTTCAATGTGTTCTTACATTTGTCATTTAATTCACATACCCATCCATGAGGCAGGTGCTTTCAACCCCATTCTACACAGGAAGACTCTGAAGCTCAGATAAATTAGGTAACTTGCCCACAGTCTCAGTAAGTGCTAGGATGGGGTTTGGTCCCAGGTGTGTCTGCTCAGGAGCCCGTGTGAGGAGCGGCATGCTGGTGCCTTTGGCGTTGTTGTAACCAAAGCGGTTTGGAGGTAGACTCGTGCTGGCAAGCCTCTGGCACTCACTAGATTCCTTTTGCCACCTGTGCCTGTGTGGCACCTGTCTTTATTTCTCTAGGACGAG
The DNA here is from genome assembly GCA_963574885.1 of Lepilemur ruficaudatus. NCBI lineage: Eukaryota > Metazoa > Chordata > Mammalia > Primates > Lepilemuridae > Lepilemur > Lepilemur ruficaudatus. The sequence continues at coordinate 79,089 of CAUYRT010051329.1, forward strand.
TAATCCTGCATTGGAAACATACAGATTATTGTATGGTAATTGACACTTGATTGGCCAGAAAGCAAATGCTTAAGGGAGAGAGATTTTCTGCTGACAGCAGGCTTTGTTTGCTCTCCCTTGGGCAGATTGATCAAACCAAACAGTTCATTGTCACATGTCTCCAGTGTGCTCTGGGGACACGGGTGCCTATCAGGGAGGAGAGGCATGTAGGAAGCCTAGTGTCACCTTGGGAGCAATTCTTGGAGCTGCGCAATGGAATCATTCCCCATCGATGCTGAACCTGGGCCCTGAGCACCTGGCCTGTGACTGAATTCAGCTTCCTGGCTCTCCTTATGGGGACAAAAGGGGGGCCACATCTCTGAGCAGAACATGCACCTTGAGCTGGAGACACTCTATCCTGCTTTCTGGATTTTCAATAGGAAAAGATGCACCTGCCTTCAGTCTGTACCTGCCTAACCGTCTAAGAGGGAGGGTCCCTCCCTGAGCTGGCGCAGAGCAGGCTCTTGGATGTTATGTTGGTTTGATTGCTTTCTCAAGTCTGTGACAAAGACTGTCTGGGGCAGGAATCTGAAACTAGGGTTTCCTTGTTTCTAGGCAAACAGTCTCAAGTCCAAGAAGTGAAATGTCCTTGTGTGAGTGAGAGAGAGAGTGGAGTTTTCATGCAGGACAGAACCATCCATCCATCTTTGATCTAAAAGAAGTCTGGGGCAGATACAGGTCAAACATCCACAGGCTTCTTGTCTGTCATGATAATGCCCACCCAGAGGCCAGGAGCTGTGAAAGACTGCCCAACTGGAGCAGGGACGTACTCCATTTGCCAATGGCTGCTTAGGCATGAGGCTAGGGATTCTCACTTTATTCTTCCTTTCCTAAGGTTTTGAAAAAAAAATCTACCTGCTGAGTGCCAGCTCCTTAGAGAGTTCTTAAGCTGGAAGCAAGCACTCAGGCGTAAAGAGAGCTTCCATTTTGCCAGTTACTTGAAACGATAAATGTTACGACCCAGGAAGAATGTCAAGTCATGTTATTGTCTTTTGGTGAATTGAAGACATGGCGGCAGGGGAGGAGTGATTAACCCAAGGTAGAGCAGGTTGGCAGGTACAGGGGAAGGGAGGCTGACTTAGAAGACAAAGCTGAAAAGTTGATTTTATCTTAACTGTAATTGCCTGTGGACATGACAGAGCTTTTGCCTGACACCTAATCAATGTTAGGGGCCTTTTTCTGCCTTCCTCCAAATTCTTAGCTTGATGTTACTGGCTCTCAGAAACCTCCCCTTACCACATAAAATAATGCAGTTCTCCTACCTGGTGTCCTTTCCTAACTCCCTGCTCTGTTTGCTCTGAGCATATTGGCCACAGTGATATCCAGTGTGGATTCCAGTGAATCCAACTCAACCTATACAGGAAAGGGAGCTTGACTCATGTCACGAGGCGATTCAGGGACAATTGGATTTAGAATTTATGGTAATGCCACATTTACATCCTACCAGCTCAGCCATCCTAGAGGAAAGGGATTACCCTTTCTCAATATTACAGCACCCACACCTGATGCCCTTGGCTCTGAAGGCCCCGGCCAGGTAATGTACACACCTGGAGCCAGAAATGATCACTGTGGCCAGGTGAAACTAAATCCTCATCAGCCAAGCCTGGATTCCCTGATTACTTCTAGACTCTGAGAATGAGAGCCTTTCCAAATGACAGGGACTAAGGATGGGGAAAGAAGTGCAGTTATAAGGCAAAATGGATTTTAAGTAGACAAAATATAATGAATGTTTAATATAATATCATTTTTCACAATTTGTCATTTTCTATTTAAAAAAAAAAAACAGACAAAAATGTCTGTGACCCCCAGCAAGTCTGTAAGCTCCATGAAGGTTGAGTACTTCTATTTTGTTCACTGGCGTATTGCTAGTGTCTGTCATAGTGTGTGGCACGTGGTAGACATTTAATATGTATCAGCTGAACAAGTGGATGAGTGAATGCAGACATGTTTTATACTTGGGTAGTTAGGATCACTCGTTTGGTCCTGGGTGAGCACAATAATGAACCCAGGACAAAGAGGAGGAAGATAAGGATCAACCAAATTTGTCACTTATTTAGAGTCCTTTGTAATTTTAAAATTTGGATTGATTATTTTGGTTCATATCCATGTATGTTTAATGTTTAGAGGACTGGGAGGTTCTTACCCACTTTTATGTTTTATCTCTGAGTATTTCTGAGTAAGAAGGTTACCAGGGCTTCTTACCCATGGTGCTCAATCTGCTCTGTCACTTCTTGGTCACTCTCTCTAAGAAAGTTAATGTGAATGCCCTCTTTTGGCTCTGAAACAAAGCCCATAGGTTCTTTACTGATCAATATAGGGAACAGACGAGTGTAACAAAATAATGAACATGATGTATTCCAGACTCTTTATGATGTTCTCATACATGTGGTCTCTAGTCTGCACTTTTGAGTTTCTGAGACAGTGAGTGGAAATCAGAGTGTGCTCCACACTGCAGAAGTGGCTTCCTCGGGAATTCAAGTAAACTCATCTCGTTTTGCTGACTCTTCCTCTAAGAGGGCTACTCTGTTCAGCCTGGGACCTCAGTGAAGATGGCCCAGGCTGAACAGAGTAGCCCTCTGTTAATATCTAAGAAGGATCTTAGATATGCATCTAAGATATGCATCTGCCCATTTCCTGGCTTTCTTGCAGGAAATGGGCAGATGCATATCTAAGATCCTTCTACCTCGGTGACATTTTCCCACTGAGCCTCTTCCCCTGTGGAATAGAAGGTTGTTGTTTTGGGGTTATATCCCAGAATCTTCACATCCTCTCTCATTACCCTCTTCAAGGTCTGCCCATCATCATGGTCCTCGAGATGGTCTCAAGGTCCCACCTAAATCTTTTTCACTCTCTGCTGAGCTCACGTCCTCTCTTCCCATTGGAATTGGAGACAAGAGGACAGTCTTGCTCTGTTAGCTGACACACAGGTCTCAGAACCTTCTCTTGCCTACAGATCTTCAGGTTAAGTAAGCATGTTTCTATTAACTCTTTCATAGAAAAACTACAGTTTTTAGAAGAGTAAGGGAAAACCTCATAAGCAAGTCACATTTGTAATAAAGGTTTATAGACAGTCTATTAGGCAGGCTCTCTGCCGGAAACGTTGGCCAGTAGTACTCAAAGGAGTATCTGAAGAAAGTTTCACTTTAGTGAAAAGATAGTTGCCAAAAATGAGGATACAATTAAGGAAACCTAGGAGGAATGGTGAAGCCCTCAAAAACTGCAATCAGTAGGAAATAATTACATCCTAAGGCTTGAAAGTGCCTAATGACAGTTGTGGCCATAGGAAAGGGTTTTCTTGGCATGAGCTGTGGCCTTGAATGGAGGAATCCTAGCCACTGCAAAATTGAGGCTGGAAGGGAGGGAGCTGAGGGAAGAAATACCCTAGCCATCTTTCTCCCCAACCTTTAAAGCTTCTCGTTGGTTATAGCCAACCTGAAATCGGCAGGCAAAGGAGCATGTGATGCTGTCCACAGAGGTCGGCTTCCTGAGACTGAGCAGTGGAGAGTGGATGGACAAGGAGCAGAGAATATCTAGCATAGGACATGCATGAGCTGGCTCTATCCAGGCAGGCAGGGAGAACAACAAATTCAATTGTTCTGAGGTCTGAGTATGCCTGGAGTGTTTGAGGAGCTGTAAGGAGGCAGATGTGGCTGAAGCAGAGTGAAAGGAGGAGGGATCTTATTTTTCAAGATTCAGAAGATATTCTTGGCTTTGGCAGCACCTTAAGTAACAACTATTATGCAGCATATGAGTCCAGCTATTGCCACCTGGAATGTCACAATTAACAGAACTTTTGACTTGCTGGGGTGGAGCATCAACACAATTTTATTACATCCGCCTTCATTTTTAAATTGCCAACTGCTGGGTAAGGGTGTGGCAGGATAGGAGGTATTGGGAGATTCATAAGTCTAGCTAGGATTGCTTCCCTCTGCTCAGCTCCAATTGATCAAGGGCAGGGGACTGGAAAGTGACAAGTGGCCCACACCAACTCACTGCATAGCTGTTTTCAAACAAATGAGCTAAGACTCCCATGGAATAAAGTGGGAGGGAAATGGTATAAGGAGGCAGGGCTTGGGGCCTAAACTTGCTTTATTTAATGGTTGATTGCCATGAATAGCTTTGTGTCCCCAGTATCTCTTGCCTGTTACTTTCTGGTCAAGGAGCGATCATTTCTCTGGTATTTCTCTGGTATTCCCCTTGATTCATTCGTCTTATTCTGACCAGGTATTTCTTCTCTGTTCTAAGAAACACACAGAAACTTGGCACAGTTTTCTACCTTTTTTGTTTTGCGAACACAAAAACTTCTGCACATGTAAGTGTTTCCTACCTCCTCGTAGACAGTGAACTGCTCAAGAAAGAGGCAATGCCTGCTGCAGACTAGGATCTACCCACTGTTTTCGGTGCCAGGTCTAGAAGCTACTGGGTTCTTAACAGAACTGACATATTTTGGATGCATTTTCTAGGAAGTCAGTACCAGTAGGCTGAACACAGTGATCGGGAAATGATTTTTGATGGAGGCCAGGACTAAACTGTACTGTGGAGGATAAATAGACTTTTGATAAAGGGGAGGAGAAGGCATATTCTTAGTAAGGTAGAATAGCTAGAGCAAAGGCTTGCAATTTGGAAGGATTATGATTTATTGGAATAAAAGTGTGTGGATGGAGCACAGGCAATGTGCTAACGAGATGCTGGGGATAAGGATGGAGGGGATGTTAGGGTTTTTCTACTCTTCTTCCTGGTAAGTTGAGGACTTATGGTCAGGATTGGGGCTGAGGCTTGACTAGGACTAAATTGGGGATTGTCCATGATGGTAGCATATAGCAAGAGGGAAACCCAAGTTGGTGTCCTTTGCAGAAGAAAACTAGAGAACCAAAGAGGTGGTGTGGACAAAGTATGTGATCAAATGAGCTCTAATGCAAGCTCCATCCATGGGACAATATGACGAGACCTCTGATCTTAATGGAAAGGGAGAAATCTGCTCTTGAAGCAAAGAGAAGAGTGAGGTGGAGAACGAGAGGATGAGATTTGAGGGTCCATTTGGAAGGACAAATGGGAGACAGAGCCAGGGAAGGTCTCTGAGGCTATGATGTCAGCCTGGGACTTCCTTTCATGGAAGGCTAGCACTTTGCCTGTGGGTAGTGAGTAAGTGGCTATTGAAGATTCCTGGTCCTGTGTTACCCTGAATGCCAGGCTAAAAGGTTTGACCATGAAACTAATCTCCATCAAGCCATTCATAGGCTCCAAGTCCTTGTCAAGACAGGATTTCAGGTAGCCATTGCCAATCAGTCTGATTTGATACATGAACCATGTGCCCAGGCTGTGTTAGCCACTGTGAAGGACTCAATGGATGCCTCACCTCTTACCTTTCAGATTTCTAGTGCATTTCCTCATTCTCATCTCATGTTCAGTCTCTGGTTACGGGCTTTACCTGAGCCTCCTGCTTAACTCCCTTTAGATATATTAAGTCCTATGACTTGTATACATGCAGTTTGGAAAGCTGTTCTTCTTGTCCCATCCCTATCCTGTGTGAGCATTCACCTGCCTGTGGTTAAAAGAGATAGGATGAAAGTATGACTCCTGGCTCTATCTCTTCTGTGTCATATCCTTTGGCAAGTTACTGTAATCTCACTGCACCCTTGTGAGATAAATACTACGACTGCATTGAATGGGGTTGGAAAAGGAAGGATTAAGAGTAAACATAAGCAAATGTGCTTGACACAGGGCCCAAAACATTCGTGCTCAATCTATATCAGGAGGAAAGCAGGTGGCAAGGAGACTAATTGAAGCAGACACTGTACTTCCGTATGGACAAAAATAAAACAAACAAAAAGTCAAACCCAGCTCTATCAATCTAAACCAAATTAAACCAAACCCAAACAAACAATAACAACAAAAACCCTTGCAGCCGGGTCCAGTGGCTTTGCAGCCATTTATTGTCCAATGAGACTTAGGGGGACTTTTCCTGCTATTATCCTCCTCTTCCCCCTGCCACTGGGCAGAAGACCTTCTGTTCTCTGTAGCTAATCATTAATCAGCACTCACCTTCAAGCTCCTCTCCGATTCTCCGTTTCCCAATTATCCACAGAAATAATTCAGCTGAGTGATGAAGGCACACATGTTTGCTAACAAAGGGAGGGATACTTCTGCTTCAGTAGAAGTGAATATTCTGTGAAATAGCATGTAAACAGTCTCTGTGGCAATTTGTGACCTAAAGCCTCTCTGATTCTCAGTGAACCTCTGGTGTTAATTTATGTCAAGGGTTTCCAGAATCAGCCTCTAGCAGTTTCCTCCGAAAACACCTTCAATGGTTTATGGAGTCTAAGTAGATGGATCAGGGTAATAACAGTTCAAAGAGCCGATTGGAGCCTGGGATAATGAGCCAAGACTGGGGCCAGGACTCAGGGCTCAGTTTAAGTACCAAGGGCTACACAGATTAAATTTCCATTAGCACCACAGAGCGTTCGTGGTATGGAGAGAGGGCAGCCACCTCTGCCCTAGAAAATGTGCTCCCAAGCAGAGTTTCAACATCTATGGAGGCTCTGGGCTCTTCGCTGATAGTTTCCTGGAAGGAAAAAGCCAGCCGTTCTTAACAAGCCTGAAGAGTTTGCTGGGTGAGTGGAACGCCCGAGTCACCTCTGAACAGTCCACTTGCAGCTCTGCTTTTTGTGATTCTGAGAAATGTTTTCTTATATAGTAATAAAATTAATGAGGAAATCCATGATTATTGCTTACCTTTATTGAACATGTTGCACAGTGCGTGGCATGCGGCAAGAACTTTATATAGACTATTTTCATGAATCCTTAAAAATGCTCTATGTGGGAGGTAAAATTTTTATTCATATGTTGCAGATATTTTGGACCCAAAGAGCCTAAACTGAGGCTCAGGTAGGATGCTAATGTGCCTAGGGAAGGTGTGGAGGTAGGATTCAAACCCAGGTCTGTCTGGCCCAAGTCTCTTTATTACTAGGTCTGTGATCCTAATTACTAGTTGACATTCTTTCCTTTTAGACAAAAGGAATTAATCCAACCACTGACAATGTAAAGCCACAGGGAGTAGTGTAACTGGGCCCTGACGTGGCTAAGAACTTCACCATCTGTATTGGCATTTGATGGAAAAAATTCTAATTGACATGGTGGGAAAGGTTCTGGGGCTTCAAATACATGTTTTTGTGTCTCACTGCTCTGTGGCATGACTTTGTGTCATTCAGGTGTTGGGGAAATTGTATCTGTTTTGATGCCCAATGTGTCCATCTACTTTACAACCACAATTCGCCAGAAGTGGAAAAGATGTGAAAAATTATTTACCCACGTGCTGCTTTCCTATAGTTGAGAAAGCTACATATGGCACATGCCTTGGCCAAGGCCATAGAGCTCAATGTGGGCAGTGTTAGAGCCAAAGCCAGCCTGGTCTGCTTAGATCATCCTTAATACTCTTTTTAGGATGGCTGAAACCTGGCTCCTCTGAATTGGAACGGTCACTCACTGTATTATTTACTTTACTCTGACAGCCTTAGAAAAAAATAATTTAAAATTGGGGAGATCCAGAGGGAGGTAGGGAAGGAATGTGGTTAGTAGAAGGAAACTTAGAATGAAATGTGTGCTCCTTTCTTCATTCATTCTTTCATTTATTTATTTAACCAACAAATACTGATTATAGAACCAGTTCTAGTGCTAGTTGTGCCACTTACACTGAGCTTCTGTTTCCTCACCTGATAAATGAGAATGTTGAAATACATCTAATAATTTAAACATGGAAAAACTTGATCTCGTTGGTAATCATAGAAATGCAATTTTATACACTACTGAGTCACCGTTTTCAAGTATACCAGGGCTGTCTGGAAAGTATCCAGCTGTGTAACTGTTCTCATTATATTAATAATGGCTGGATACTTTCTGGACAGCCCCTATATATTGGTATACATTTTTTGGAAAGGCGTGTAATGGGTTAATAAAAGTCATAAGTGATGGATGCCCTGAAGGCTCTGACTTCACCACAATGCAAAATACTGATGCAACACAATTGTGCTTGTACCCCATGAACATACACAAATAAAAAATAATTTAAAAAAATTAAAAAAAAAATCCATGCTCTGTTCTTTAACCTAGCAATTCCATTTTTGGGAATCAATTCTAAGTATAGTCTAAGAAAGAATCTATGTATACAAAGATGTTCAATGATACTTTTAATATTATATGGAACATGGAAACAATCTAACTGCTAAATCAAATGGATAATAGTTAAATAAATTATGGTCTATACACCCAGTGAAATGTTATGTAGCCAACAGAGAAAATGACTATCATGAGGTTTCTATGGTAACATGGAAAGTGTTTACTATAATGTTAATTAAAAATAATTCATTATTATTGTATAGGTGATGAGAGCGCTTCACAGGAGAAAAGAATCAAATGCTTAAAAGTGAGATAAGGTGGATTAACAGGTTGTTTTTTATTTCTTGTTTTCTGAGGTTTCTGAAATATGTTTATGTTACTGTTTTCCTTGGAGGCAGAACAGTGTTAAGAGCCAGGCCATGGTGTCAGATAGACCAAATTTGAATCCCAGTGTTGCCACTTACAAGCAGTGTGATTGCAGAGAGTTTCCTTCTCTGTAAAATGGGAATAATAATTGGATACATTTCCTAAGGTAGATGTGAAGATTAGAATAAGATAATGGATGGTGAGTGGTCTTATAGTGCCTGATTGGTTGAAATATGTTAATGAATATTAATTATTATTTTTATGAGGAATCTGAATGTATTCTAGATATTAATGACAAAAGTGAAATGAATGACATCTAAGGGTTTTTCTCATTCTACGTTTTAATACTTCTCATTTAAAACATAGTGTTTCAGTAGATTTTTTCATGACAGAGATGTATTTGTAGATTCATGTGGGGCCCAAATGTGTCAAAATGATATAGTTTTCAAAATATGTTTTCCTTGAGGAATAAAATGAAATTATTTCTGTCTGTTTATAATCTGAACTGGTTCCTTCTTGGGGATATTGAGGGAACATATAAAGTTTTATATTTGGGGGATTTGGGCAGCTGTTAGGAATGGATCACTTCCCTCACTTTCCTTTTCTAATAGCTGCCCTTGGTTCCATGCAAAACTAAAAAGATGGGCCATTATTTATACACTTGGGAGCAATGAGTGAATCTTTATGATGTTATATGTTTAGAAGAGTCCCAAATCTTACATTTCCCATAGATTGACGTGTGGGGAAGTTGAATGATCGTTCTATTGGTACAAGAAGATTTACAATGTCTCGTATATATCTCTAGGAACAGATGTGTACAGGTTTCCTGGGAGTGAAATGGTTCTTTCAGAATGACTTTTGGATGATACATGTGTAAGCCAATCAGACAGATATGGATTAAATGTCCCCCTCGACAAAAAACAAATTGACTGGACATATGCCGGGTATTGCCAACCCTCAGCATTTAATATCCCCCAATGACAATCAGTTGCTGACTTCCAGCTAAGAGTTGAAAGGTGGAGTTTTTGTTTGGAAATGTTTTAGTGGAGCAAGGAGCAAGGTGGAAAGGCAAGGAGTAGGCTCTAAGGCATGGAGAAGCTTCTGGACCTCTTCTTATGGCCATATAAATATTGTGCAAAAAAAGAAAAAGTTAAGGAAAAAAACAGGACTTAGAAAAATTCCTGAATTATATGTGGCAATTTCCCTCAGTTCTGGTAGGATAGCATGAAGGATACCCAGCTGCTTTAAGACCAAGGGCAGAGGCCAAATCAGACTGTCCAGAGGAACTTGAGAGGGAACCCTGGCCCTCTATAAATGGAGTAAGTCCATTATTAAATTTCATGAGATTTTTCTTCATGGGAATTCCTCTCTGTTTTAAACATTGCAACATTCTTTTCTGGTTATATTATATGTTCTATGGGTCTGCCCTTGAATAGATGCTTCAATTCATGTGAGAGAGTCTTTCAAACTCTCTTGCTTACTTGTAGAAAGTTGCAGAATTACCAAACAGTGGTGGCCACTTCTCTGCGTTATAGCTCTAGGGCTTCCCTCAGCTGTGTGATTGAATCACTGAGTGATATTTCAGCATCCCATCTAGGCACTCATTGGCCTTGTGACTCAAGCAGACTTGGACAGGGAAAGGTTGGAGACAGGCCAAGGGAAGTGGTTCCCCAAGGTGGTGGTGAAGATGTGTCAGACCTCCTCCTTAAGACGGATAACACTTGATTCTGGAGTGAGTATTTAAGAGCGTCTTTGAAGCTTGGGTAATATTTTTAAACATGTTGCAGGTGTGAGACTCAACATCACCTGTTTGGATAAATATTCATTATCACCTTTGAGCTGTATCCATTTCCAGCCACCTTCTTGAAGCCTGTCTTAGCCTGCAGCACCCAGCTTGGTAATAGAAGTCTAAGGACTCAGGTGTAACTCCTGAGTTTTCTGCTCTAATGTGCTTTGGCTTGACCAAGGAATAGTATTTATGCATATGACGGTGGTGGGACTTAGAGGGTTGGGGACACAAGCATACAAAGTGAGTTTTTTGATTCTGGAAAAAATAGTTTTTTCTATTTTTTGATTCTAATGCTGGACAGAGACCATGTTAAAGTCCTCTGGAGACAAAACTGTCCCTGGAAAAGAGTTCTCAACCTGTTTCTCTGGATTTATACCACTCAGGAGCATTTGGAGAAAATGGCATTGTAAATGTGAATGGACTCCTTTTAAAACATCCTGGGTCAGGTGCCTCTGGTACTGAGTTGATCATGGGGTCTGTGATTCCTGGCTCTAATACTGGACCAAACATCCTTGGAACCTATCCATTGGAAGACCATAAACATCTTGTTACCATAAATTGGCAAATGTGGAATTAACAGCACCCTTTTAGTCCCTTGTAAACATATTCACTGGTTGTCCCAATGAGTGTGATTGGGAAGTAGATGGCTTTTCCTTCAATGTCTCCAACCAGGAAGACCATCCTTACATTAAATTGGTCTACTGATCTCTGATGACATAGAGAAAAGTCTGCTGCTTAGGTAGAGATTAGAGGATCTGAGCAGTGGCTGGCCACTCCAATCACGGTGCTGTGCTGAGTTCTCCCCAGCCTGATCTCGCCAGATCGTATGGTCACCACCGCAGAAGGTGAGAAAACGCTGAAACAGAGGGTAGCACGGTGCCCAAAGGAAACTCTTTTCTCATTCCAAAGACTCAACTTTCTTGGGCGAGTCTGACGCCTTTTGGATTATCTATCTTGGCAGAGTCTATCCTATTCTCTGATGAGGGATACAAAAGCTGGATAAAGAAGCAAGAAAATATCCTCTTATCTCCACTATTATTTTTCAGGGAGGCTTTAATGTGCCCACAATAGAATGGAGCTGAGTTCTGATGCAGGAAGCAGATTGCACTAAGGATTTGCAGATAGATCAAAGGGTGGAAGATGAGCTGATGTTGCCCAGGGAACCAACTTTCAAAAGGAAGATTCCCTTAGTATTTCTCCTTTTTGCCTTCATTTTAATAATGAGGGAGCCAGCCAGGGAAAGCTCATTTAGAGCTCTATTTTCTCTGTATAATTTATCAGGGTGTGGTTGGGTGGTTGTGGGGTGGGGATATTCTAGTGATTCTATTGACCAAACCTCTACATTCAATCTTATCTCCTATTTCACCCCGCTATCCTCACTGATCTATCTTCCAGTTTGTAAACTGACTAGCAAACAATCCATAAAGACAGAGTGATGTGAAAGGCACAAATCCTCATGTAACACATAAATAACTCATGAGAAATGACATTTCAAGAGCAATATAGTCCTTTGTAAATCTGGTTGTGAAGGTTTTTAAAGTTAAAACACATTATATACTAGCCATGTTACATTGGGTCTTTATATCTCATTGAACACAACTCACATGCAATCCTCCCCAAATAGTCAATGACTAGAATGTCTGATTTTATCAAACTCATAAAATATTAATACAACGTGGTGTTTATGTTGCCCTGGGACCAGAGAGGGCTCGTTTGGAGTCCTGACTTTGCCACTTACCAGCTGTGTAAACTTGGTTGAGTTATCTCAATTTGCTTTCTGTAAAATGAAGGCAATCTTCATAACCCCTCATGGAGCAGACAGAGTAGGCACTGTTGATAAGTAAAACAGTGCCTGCAAACAGTTCCATGCTTAGCCCAGTCAATGTCAATTTTTGTTAAATAAGTAATTAGTGAATTCCTACTGAATATAAGACCTTGTGGCAGGAACAAAACTAACCTCTCTGGGGTATCAAAGTCTATCTTTACAAACATATTAAAAGGCTTTTGTTGTCATTGTTGACCTGTGCAGGTAGTGAAGCAGAAAACTAGACAAAAGCCTTTTAATATTTTTAACAAATTCCATCTACATTTGTGAACAAAGAAAGTTCTATGCATGCAATTTCTCCAACATCTGTGAAAGTTTGGAGTTCATGGAATATTCCTTGGATGCCCTTCCAAATGACTAATTTTGGTGTCAGAATTACTGTTTAATTCCTGTGGCATGAAGCTCTACACTTGACTGCCATTCAAAGGTACATCTGTCTCCCTCTTCTTTGCACCCGCCTGTTCTCTTAGTGATGCTTGCATTAAGATAATGCATTTTGCAAAATTGGACTTGTAATAGATGATGGAGTGAGAGATGGGCCACAAAAATGAAATTAGGCTGATTTTTCATACATCCAAGTACTAGCTGCTGCCTCAAATGGTAAACTACAAAAAAAGAAAGAGTACCCTGAAGAATTGAATGGATTTCCTTCCTCAAATTGCTAAACAGTTGCCTGAATGAGGGTGATTTTCCTAGTGTTGAAACTGTTCCCTGGGGTAATTTTAGGCACCCTGGGAAGCTGCATTAACTACTTTTTGCCACTGGACAGCCATTGCTAAGTAGGCACTTCTGCGTTCACGTGACTATAAAGTGGTGCTCTGCCAGGAATGGTTAGCTAAGTTCTTGGTGGAATGAAGGCCTGGGAAGTTTTACTGGAAGGAATGTTCTAACTACAATATACGAGTCTCTTGAAAATGAACCTTTCTAAAAGTAAACCTTGTAGGTAAGGAATGGTTTGATGCTGCTGCTGCTGATCTTTAAATGCCCCTGCTAGAAAATCAGGCTCTACGGATTTCGAAGATGTTTTGTGAGCATTAGCACATTGGTTGTTCACAACAGCACTGTCAAATTGGGGTGAATGGGGGAGTTTAGGATGTTGCTTTATAAGAAAAAGGAGGTAAGACTTTATGGAAAGTGGCTAATTTATTAATAGAATCAAGAAACCCTGAGCACTGACTGGATTTGGCTGCTTCCTACTCATGTGTCCTTAAGCAATTCATTTTCCCCTCATTGGGCCTCAGTTCTATTACTTGGGAAGCAGGGGGAGTGGATTAGATTAGGGGTGGCACATTCCTGGCAAGTATGCCAGCTCCCTCTCAACCTGGACGCTTAGTGGACATTGCTCATTGCTGATTGGTCAGGGCGTATTTTCACACTGAGCATCAGAACCCTCAGAACAACTTCACTTCTGTCCGCAGGTCAGCCACAGTGCTGACCTACCAGTGCAGACGTGTGTGACGGGATCAAGGAAGGTTGTGTGAGATGTTGAAATGAGACACAGAATGCAGTTGGTCATATTCGGGTAATTAATGGGTTGAAGTTTTCCACCTTTACAATGGAGTTCTAACACGTACCCTGTCGCCAGGGGCGAAGTGAGGTTGTGGGAAAGAGGGTGGGTCATGTGTTCAAATCTCAGCTTTATATCTTATTAGTTGGGTCATTTAACTTCTGTGTTCCTCTGTTTTCACCTCATAGGGTGGTTGTGAGGTTTAGATTTAGGACGGTTGTGAGGTTTAGCTAAAAGACTTAACATAGTGACTGTGATATTGCAAAGTGCTTAGTAAATGCTAACTATGAATATCCAACTCTTGTTTCTGGTGTGGCAGTTAAGAGTTAATGAAGCAATCATTAGCTCAGGTAATTGCAACCCCTTCCAAAGTCCTCCAGCATGGATAACAACCTTGTATCCCAGAAGCTCCACTCTTCCACTGGCTTCTGGGAGCACCCTGAGCTTTCATTAGTGGCTATTAATTAACAACATCCTAGAAAATGCTTTTGTTTTATTTTTGGAAAGCAAACTTTTGGTGTAGCCTGTGTTAATTTATACAACTACATCCCCCAAATCCTGTGTTTTATTTACATTCAAGGCTAGCATCTGTAAATTTTTACCCTGAAACACGAAGCAGTCAACATTTAATACTAGAATGGTGACTTGCATTTTGGGAGACTGGGTGGCCTTCTGCCTGTATGATCCCTCATCATTCTGACATAGTTATTTCTACTTTTTCTCTCAACTTGAGATGGAGACCAAGGTGGTAAGAAAAAGCAAAAGCAGAATACCTCTTTCTTGTGGTTCTAAAAGTTCTTACCCCAATTTCTTACTTGTTAAAAAGAGTTTGTACTTATATACCTGGTCAAAACTATTTGTGAGCTGTCTTCACAGGCCTTGTTTAGGGGACATTCTGAGGACACCTTTCAGTGACTTTGGGCATTTCCATCCCATAGGCACAGACTTTACTGTAGAGAGACAAAGATGTGGACACAAAGCAGGTGATGAGACCTGCACCTGGCTCCCTGCTCACAGCTAGCCAGACCTCAAGGGTTCTAGACATTTCCTGGTGCTCAGCACATGCAGATCAGACATACATGTGAAATACAGAGATGCCACCTGTTGCCTAGGGGAAGCTAACATCTTCCATGGCAAAGGGCTCACACTGGAGGCACCATTCATAGGTGAGGAAATGCAGGAGTGGTTGTATTGCTCAATCCTGGAGCCCATGAGGGAAGAATCTTCTACAGAGAGTCTTTTACTCTTTGCTGTAGGTACTTCAGTGGGAAGCCCAGAGGAGTCCCCCAATCCTGAAAGTTATTCCCAATCAAAGATGTATTTGCCCACCAACTGAGCCTTGGATGCCCTACCTCGCCCAAGCTCCTGCCTCTCAGGTTCCTTCTGCCTTTATGAAACATCATTAAGGTTATCCTGAACAAAACATCCTATGGATAGGGTAATGAGAGAGGGCACAGAACAGTGGGGATTTTCTTTTTCTGAGATTTTCTTGGTATGTTTGTTTTCAAGCAAGAGCCATGTCACGCTTGCTGGTGGGTGGAGTAGTTCCACAGTACCCTGTTTGCTTTTCACATGAGGAAGAGTGAAATTCCTGACGTCTTTACCCCAGAACTTGTGCAATTTTTGTTCATTTACCATGTAACTTCTTTTCTTCATAACTCTAAGTAAATTTATTTCACCTTGGATGTAGTTCCCCTATAGTCAGCACCTCCTATGGCACATGCTTGATTTGGAGTCCTTATTATTTTGGTTTAGAGATACACACTGAGATTTCTACATACATCCTCCCCTCTGTCCTTCTGCCAATCCGAGGTATTTATTTTCTAACCATGCACTTACCAAATAGCTCTCCATCTACTCAATGCATATTTATCAAGTACCTACTATGTCCAAGGCACTATTTAAATGTCGAAGATACAACAGAAAACAAAATAGAAAAACCAAAGGCAAAAAGCTTTTCCCTCTGTTGTGGCCATTTGTAGAAGGAGGATGGATTCTCGATCAAACTTTGGTTTGGAAATTGAGACTGATGGCAATATACACATAGCAAGAAGGCATGAAAAGTTTTATTATTTACACAAAGAGACTTTCCAGGAATAGCAGGAAAACTCCCAACCAGGTCAAAAATGAGTTGAGAGAATCAGGAATGAGACTGGCCCAGGTTTCTTCTAGTGGGGAGAGGAGGAAGCTGGGGTGCAGATCCCCATGCTCGGATGGGGGATTGTGTGAGGCGAACCTCCCATCAGCACCAAAGGAAGGAGCACCCTGATTTCTTATCAGCTTGCCCAGATGTGGGAGCACAAGGAGAGGGTGGGGCAGTCGGCAAACATCAAAACTTGGAGTCAGTCTCTGGCTTACATTGTTTTACAATTTTTCTTTATTGTCATATAAAACGTATACACTGAGTGCACACATCTCAAGCATGCCGCTTATGAATTTTTGAATACATATAGACCCATGTAACTGTAATCCAGAAGAGAAATAGGATGTTTTCAGCATGCATGTGGTTCCCTTGTGCCCCTTTCTAATCAATTTCCTCCACTCCAAAAAGTAAGCACTATTCTGACTTCTATCAGCAAAGATTAATTTTTCCTATCCTTGCAATTTTTATAAATGGAATCATAGTATGTATGTAGTGGTGCCTTTATCTTAAGTCAGGTGGCCATGTGTGTGCATGAGGATCTGGGTCTGGACTTTTCTTCTGTTCCATCCTTGTACCAATTTGATACTGTCTTAATCACTGAAGCTTTATGGCAGTCTTGATATTTAGTAATGGAAGCCCTCCAACGCTGTTCTTCTTCAAGACTACTTTTCCATGTTTTCCATATCCTTTGCATTTCAACATGAACATTTTAGCATCAGCTCCTCAGCTCACATGCATATGTGTGCACACACACACAGGCACATGCACGCCCTGATGGGCTTTTCGTTGGAATAGCATTACGTCTACAGGTCAATAAAGGGAGAATTGACATCTTTCAATCCATATTGATAATTTAAATCCATTAATATGGAACATTTTCCCACTTATTTACGTCTTTTAAAATTTCTCTCAACACTATTTATTAGTTTTCACTCTGGAGAGCTTTTTTACCTCTACAATTAGATTTATTCTTATGTAGTTGATGTTTTTTAATACTATTAATATTATAAATGATACTTTAAAATTTTATTTTTCAATTATTTTAATTGTTTTCAAATAAAAAATATTCCAATTATTATTTATTTGAATTGTCATGAATTATTTGAAGCTAATACATAGATATAATTGATTTTTGCTATTAACCTTGAATCTCGCAGCCTTAACAAATAATAGCTTGTATATCTTTTTGAATTTTTGATGTGTACAATATGTGGATAATACTAATATTGCTTATAACTCCCTAATCTTTATACATTTATTTTTTGTATTTTACAGTGTTGCTAGGAACCTACTGTGTAATGTCAAAAGATGTGGTCATGTGGACACCCTTTATTTCTAACCTCAGGGAGAGATTTCTTCCATATTTTACTATTAAGTATGATATTGGCTACAGATGTTTTTCTGTAGGTATCTTTTAATAAATTAAAGAATTTTTTCTTTCTATTTCTATTTGTTAAAAGCTTTCTCCCTTAACCATGGGCAGGTGTTGTATTTTATCATATGCCTTTTCTGCCTCTCTTGTGAGGACCATATCATTTTTCCCCTTTATTCTATTAATGTGGTGATTTATGTTGATTTATTTTCAAATATCAAAGTAATCTTATATTCCTGTGATGAACCCACTACATCATGATGTGTTATACTTTTATATATTGTTGGATTCAATTTGATTATATTTTGTTTAGAATTTTTATGCCTGTGTTTATGAGAGATATTTTCTTTGCTTATAATGTCTTTGTCAGATTCTGTTACTGTGGTTTCTCTGGCCTCAGAAAACAAGTTGGGGCCGGGCACAGTGGCTCATGCCTGTAATCCTAGCAATCTGGGAGGCTGAGGCGGGTGGATCGCTCAAGGTCAGGAGTTTGAAAGCAGCCTGAGCAAGAATGAGACCCCGTCTCTACTAAAAATAGAATGAAATTAATTGGATAACTAAAAATATATAGAGGAAAAATAAGCCGGGCATGGTGGC